>JAQZBX010052746.1:0-19049 GCA_029593785.1 Cabassous unicinctus | reverse complement strand
GCACAAATGTAAATAATGTGTTCAAGGATACCATTGTTTGCTCTTGATATATGTTTCCCAGTTAAATCTATGACTTTTGGTCATTTAAGACATAGCAAAATTGATTCCTTTGTATAATATGCATGTCTATATAAGACTATTTGCATGAAATCCAGTTCAGAACACAATTAAAGATAAAGAGTTTTGCCCTAATAATTTTTAAAATTTTTATAAATGGAAAACAAACCCTGTTAGAAATATAATAAATATATAGTAATATAAATAAATATCATTGAAATTCTGTGTATGCCTTGTAAGTTTCTTCATTGGTACTCTTTCATAATGACTTTTTACTATGTCTTATTTCAGGTCTTCCTGTCTGCATATACATTTTACTGAATTATTTTCACATATTGTGAACAAATCACCAATGCATTATCTCTCATAATTTAATATTACATTTGATATTTGAATTTATGCTACTTTCAATTTTGAATTTTATTATAAGTATGTCTCATCACTCCACATTATTAGTAGAATTCTAAATTTTCTTGGCAGTAGTTATTTTTCTCTTATAATTAACTTATAATTTAAATTTCAGTAAGCATTATAGTTTGAAATTCTGTGTCTAAATATACATTGCTTATTTTTTAACAAATAAAAAGTTGCCTTTTATTTTCAAATGATTAATTGTCAAGCAGAACTGGCTCAAAAGAGCAATTATAAAACAATTATGGGAAAAAAAACTTTCAAAGTTTTACTGGGATGATGACTCTACAACTTTGTGATTAAAGTGAAAGCCACTTAGTGTACACTTCAGATATAATGTAAAAAGCATGGGATTATATAACACAGTGAACCATATGGTAGAAGATGGACTGTGGTTAACAGGACAAATTTGAGAGTAGTCTCTCATGAATTATAGCAAATGTACAATACTAGCACAGAGTTTTAACTATCGGGGTATATGGAAAATATATACCAAGTGCATGCTATGGACCACTGCTAGTAGTAAGAGAATCACTTTGTTCTTTCATAATCTGTAACAAAAGTTACCCAACATTGCAACATGTTAGTTGATGGGTGATGTATGGGAATTCTGCATATTATGTTTTGTAAACTCACAACTTCGTGAATGAAAAAAACAACAACAAAATTATAGAAAAGGTACTCAACAATATCAACTGATTCATTGTTTAAGTTTTATAATAGCTTGTCTTGTTAATATTTGGTATTGCTGATCTCTGTTTCTATCCTTTAACAAAGGCATACTATGTCAATTAATTTCAGGATAATTGGCCTTATGGGAATTTTTTCAAACAATGAATATTTAATGCATAACTCTGATAAGAGTGGCTGTTTAATAAATATTAGCTAAAGTAACTTGAAATGTGTGTTACCATTTCACCTGTAAAATTATTTCTTTGACGAATGCCATCATCATTTTCATTTATTTAATAATTTCAGTTTCCTCATGTTTAAAAACTCTAATGCAATTCTAGTATTAATAGCCCAAAATTGCACACACTTTGTCATGTTTAGGCTAATGTGCCACTGCTGCCAAGTAATTGTGTTCAGTTGTTTGGTCAAGCACTGGGATAATTGTAATACAAAGACCTTTATGGGCTTTAGTCATTGGTGAGTTTACTATATAGATGGCTGATTATATCTACATCAACAAAGGAGATTACATCAACAATGGTTACATTTTATCCAATCAGTTGAATGCCTTAAAAGAGGAAGTGATTTCAGCATTCAAAGAGAATGCTGAAATGTTTGGAGAGCCAAAAACCTCCCAGATACTCATCAAGGACCTTCAGTGGGCTTTCATCAGAGACCTGATTTACAGCCTACTTGTGGAACCTGGACTTGTGCATCCTCATGTCCACATGAGAGAATCTTATGATATCTTATGCTATTTACAGTTATCTCCTGTTCATTCTGTTTCCCTAGAGAACCGTGACTAATACACATTTATTTGGATTAAAAATCCAAAATCTTTATTTCATGACACAGACCAAACCTTAACCCATCTTAGAGGAAACCTGAATGCTCTTCTTAAGTGCAATGAAAGGGACTAATTTTTACACTTGAACATATCTCCCCCAGTTGATGTATCTCTGATAACTATATCTCAAGTTATTCATGAACTGCATTTCATCAATTTCTGCCATATAGATTTTGGAAAGCCTTTCAAGAAAAGAGCCCTAACCCAAAGTGAAATTCATAAGAATGTTATCTAGGAACAATGAAACATTTTCTCTATCTGCTAGCCATAATTATTGATGGAGGATAATTATATACACTGAAGTCATGATAAACTGGTAGCTAAACTGGGATTTTATATTTTGAACAATTTGGAAATTCAGGAGGTCCAAATTTCTCTTCAAAAGAAAGTATTCAATGTGTCAAACACTTTGTTTATCCCTTCCAATAGTTGAAAACTGATTAAAAAATATTTAAAATTTGCAATTGTCATTAAGCAGGGTAGACAAACCCAGGAAATTGGCACCTGGTGGTGGGCCTTACCTTTGAATATATGTTAACCTGTTTCCCTAATATACCAGAGTTAGATTAATTTATAATTTTCTGACACATGGTCCTTCTGTACCTTTTCTTTGAATGTATAATTAACATTATACACATAAAAGATATGTCCCAGACACCTAAATCTTCAATCTGTTCATCTGCCAGTTGAGCCCTGAATCTCAGATTTGCAACCAACACCTACTATCTAGGTCGTAGGACTTGCCAGGACAACGAATAAAATGATGATGTTGTTGGACATCTCCCATCTCAAAAACCAAAGCATATCTACAACTGTAAGCATTACAGTTCCATCTATCTCCCACATCAAATCTAAGCCCTTGCTCAATCAGAACTTAAGTGGACAATGCTATCCCCAAATCCACAAGACAGGAATGAACTAACATGAGGGAGAATTCAACTATAGACCAAAATAGCCTTATTCTGGTTCTGGTAGAAATTGTAGCATTGATATAAAAACAGTGGTCACCAGAGGCTCTCAGAGGATGGAGAGGGATGGATAGGTGTAACATGGGGCATTTTGAAGACATTGAAATTTGTTCTGCAAGAAATTGCAATGAAGGACACAGGGCATCATACATTTTTTTCAAAACCCATAAAATTCTGCATTGCAAAGTGAAAACCATAACATAAACTATAGACTATGGATGGTAGCAATGCCTCAATATTGTTCATCAACAGTAACAAATGTACCACACTAAAGAAAGATATTATTAATAGAGGGAAATGTGTGTGGGGGGTGGGGTATATGGGAATCCCCTATATATTTGAAATAACTTTTATGTAATCTAACATTCCTTTAAAATAAAGAAAAAATTTACTACTAAATAGTAAAATAAAATTAGCAGTTGCCAAATAGTAATATAAAATTTGATAAAAGATCTTTTATCCACAAAAATTGGCCTATATCTAACCATGAAACTATCAGATGAGATGAGCCCTATTCTTAACTCAGGACAGGCTTTCAACCTTTCAACTCCCTCCTCAACTCTTCTTTCTGACTGTGTCTATTATTAACGAAGTTTATGTTGGGTATTCAGTTTATTGTGCCTTTCATAAAATTATTCTTGAGGAATTATTTCTTCAGGAATAATTCACAAAGTTTAAAGAATGATAATACATATATACATGATTCTAGGTTAATAACTCTTATGAATTGAATTTTGTCCTTTAATAATTTTTAATTCCAATCCCACAATCTCATAAATTTCATCCTATTTAGAAATAGGATATTATAAAATGTCATTAGTAATTATGAGGTCAAGCTGGAAAGATTGGGCAATATACTTGACTTCTTTAAAAGGACAGTATATTTGGACAAACAGAGAAAAAGGACAACAAAAATAGTCATTAGGCAGAGAGTGAGTTGTGTCAAGAATGGCCACTGCCATATCCCTCCATTTTCTGGCAAATATGTGGCTCTGCCAAAACACTGATATGGGTCCTAGGGTACAGAATTGTGTTTTAAGCCACCTGATAAATTTACAGAGTTTGAATATGCCCTATTTGTGTCATTTTGTTAGACAAGTGTGAATAAACTAAGAAAATTCTTATGTTCAGAAAGGAAAAAATAATTTGCCAGGACTTACATTCCAACCAACACTTTATGAGAGAGTTCCTTAACTTCCTTGCATTGTTAACATTTTATACTTGCATAAACTTAAAACATATTTCACTTTGCATATTATCAATGATGATAAGCTTCTTAAATGCATAACTCTACAGTTTAATATTTTTATTGAAATATGCTATATTTTATGTGTGAATGTTAATATTATTTTTGACAGGTAAGATGATGATGATGATGATGATGATGATTACTATTATCTTCCATAAGTTGAAAGTTTATACATCTGTTTCCCTATGGTTTATTTTATTTTTTTGCTAAAAGGGTATCAATCAATTTACACTTTGAATATGTCCCATTCATTTCAAAATCCATTTGAACTAATTATTTATATCTTATATATGGAACCATTATATTAAATGTTAGTTCTGTTTTTTAGAGTATATTATAGATATTTTAAAATAATTTTTTCATGATGAAAGTCTGAGAGTTGGACTATAATGTGCTCTTTCAGGGACATCATTGGGCTTTCAGAAAGTGATTCTCAGAGACTGGGTTACATGCAATAATTTAAGTGAAGAAAAAATTATTAAAGTGTCTGAATATTGATCTTACCAACCATTTTAGTTAAAGACTGGATTTAAAATGCAGTTATTGAAGAAGTTGTGGAATGCTCTTTCATGTGATATCTGGAACCACTTTAACTGAAAGACAAGTTGACAATTTTTTCTGCAAAATTGATATGTACAGAAGCATACTACCAACCTGGACTGAAAAGGACAGGGAAGGGATAAATAAAATGCGGCAGAACTTAATGGGCAAAAATATTGAGGACTGGACCAAAAAGTAACTCTCCAGCTAAGCGGGAATATTTTCATCTTCATTTGGAAACAACCAGTCAACCACTGTGCTTTATGGGGACAAGCAATTTAATCTGGAAGTAGTAGCAGTTGGTAATTGAACCCCAATATTTATGAAGAGTACCACAACTCTAATGCTCCAGTATAATGGGGCTTATATCTTTGCATTCAGGCAGAGGGTGGCCATGATTCCCATGATTTTAGAGATTAGGACCTACACTATTATCTTCTGGATGTCTGTACGAGTGATTGGAAAACATGTGGTGCATCTCCCTGAAGCCAAGAGGACAAATCATTGATTCACAGGCTCATAGACCTTGCAAACTGATGGAGTTTATGTTGCCATAATTAAGGTTTGTGACATTTGACCCCTGTTTTCCTTCCAATTACTATGTTCTGAAAAAGCAATGTTTATCCTATGCCTATCACCTTTGTATTTTGGAAGCAAATAATTTGATTTTTTACACTGCAGCAGTCCATAAGACAGAGACAAATTCCTTTCCAGGATGGGGAACAACCGTAGTTAATTTTGATTAGACATTGGATTCATAGATTTTTCATAGATGAATTAATGATTTTGAGATGTGATGGGTTGGAAATATATGTCTTTTTGGGGACCAGAGTTCGGTCTGTGGAAATAGGAATTATGTACCATAGCGACAAAAAACAAAATATGTTCTTAACCTTAATATATTACTATGCGTGTGTAAATAGAACGTTTTCAAGATGTTATTTTTAGTTGAATTGTGGCCCATTCCATACAGAATGGGGCTTCATATAAAGAAAACCATTTTAGAGAGTATGGTAGAAGTCAATAAGTCCTGGAAGAGAGAAGAGAGGACTTTGACACATGATGAGAAATCAAGGGACCCAGGGATTGCTATCAAATTTAAGAGTATCCAAGCCTTTTATCCTCTGAATCCTTGAGCCAATAAATTCCTCTTGTTACTGCAACAAATTGTGTATGTGTCATAGCAGCCAAGAAACTGACAACAATATTAGCCTATTTGCTTCATTGCCTTTTATTAACTATATCATATCTGGCTTTCAAAAAATAAAAATAAAAGAAATTAATAAAGGCAAAAGAACAGTTTGCAGATGCAGATTGAGGAGCAGAAAGTGTGTCAAATAAGAGATATATTAGCATTATTTGATCAAATATTTAAATAGCTATAAATAATATGCTGAGTTCTAATGCATAAGTGGACACTATTATAAAAAAGCAGATTACTATTATACACAAAGGCAAGATACTATAAACTTACACCTTTTATTAGTTTACACAAATTGTATTTTCTAATTTAGTTTGCACATTATATATACCAAATTTATTAAATAGATAATTTAAGGTATTTATTACTTTTCTACTTTGTAATCATTTTCATCCAAAATAAATTTGTGTATGGTTTCCTAGGTTTAAATTAGAATTTAGTTGAAAAGTTTAAGATATCTCATGATTTGGTATTTAGCAAAAAATATTCATATAAATATAATTCCTATGTTTATAAAATTAGAACACCCCAAGACCCATCAACCCACATAAAAATGAAATAATATTGACATGATTCAAATTTTGGTTATCCCTTCTGAATAAAACCCTCCCTTTCCCCATAGGTGTAATGGTCATCTGAATTGATGTACATTTAAAAAAAATTGGAGGAGTGTTTTCATTGAATTTTATTAATTTTATTTATTCATCCTCTCTTTTCAATAATTTACATACCCTCTCCTCAGTGATCATCCCATGGTAACCTCTAACTTACTTCCTATAACTGTGAATGTGCTATTTTTACATGTCTTATGTTGACACCATAAAAACTTTGTCCTTCGTCTTCCAAAATTCTTCCAAGATGCAGCAACTCTTAAACTTTCATTCCCATTGATGAATGATTTTACATTTTGTCTATGTAATACATTTTGTTCACTTATTTTATTTGATGGAGAACCCTTAGTTTGTTTACAAATTTTGGCCCATTTTCCCATTGTGTTTGCTGATTTTGCACTTATGTTGTTTTCCTTTTTCTTGTAGATAGCAATCATTTTTATATATTCTGGATACTTAGCCCTACTGTGTTATAAGGTTTGTAACTACATTCTACCATTCAAGTGGTTGTCTTACTTTCTTGAAAATATCCTTTGATGAAAAAATATTTTCAATTTTGATTAAGTTCAATGAATGTGCTGTTCAAAAAAAGGCGTTTGTCTTTGTAAAGTCATAACTAAGAAGCCCTTTACCTAATCCTAGGTCTTTTGAGGATGCAGATTTTCACTTATGTATTATCATATATCCATATACCAAATATTAATTAACCAAATATACTTTAATTTTCTTTTAAAAAAATTAAATCCTAATGGAAATTATGAAGCTGCAAATTACATAACATGTTATGGAAAATACTATCTTGGTGAATCAATAGGGCAGATGATTTTCCTTAAGTCATATTCATACCTCACTGGCAGCTGGTTCTTTAAAATCCAGGATACTTTGAATTTTAATAATATAGAAAAACTGATGTTCAAAGGCAATAAAAATATTGTGCTGATAGTAAAACAATCCAAAGCAGAGATTTATTATTTGGTTTTGTGTAAATTTAATAAGTATTATAATTTAAAATGTAATTTCTTTGCCAAAGAAACTGACTTATTAATTTATATAAATATTCGTTAATTAAATTTTGCTCATTATCAATTACCATTAAGGTCCTTGAAGAATGTTTATTATGGGAATGATTGAGATGGATACATAAGTCTGCTTGATATTTCGAGATAAGAGAAATAGTTAAACAGATAATTAAGCTTCACTGAATAGGAGGAGCAAGATGACAGAGGCAAAAGAGGCCCCAAGTGTTACCTCATCCTACAGGATAGTTAGAAGTCACCAAGAGCTATTTAAAGCATCTTGTTTCGGAGGTCCAGAAGACCAAAAGAGCATCCTGCAACATCCCTGAATAATGGAAGGAGGAGAATGTCCATCTGCAGTGAAGATTCCTAAGAAGAACACTCCACACCAAGGACATCAGTACCCATTCCACAGTGGCGGCTCAAGCCATCTTGATAGCTATTCCATGACTGGAGTGGGAAGTTCTATTTCCCAAAAATGGAGAAGGAATAAATGGTTGGGCATCAACTTCAGCTACTGATTAGTAAATTCAGCTGGCTAAAGTATAATCATAAGAAAAGCTAAAGTTTAAATCTGTCTAAGTCAGAAAGAGGTTGGTACCTGCCATTTTAACTCTGCCCTTGGCATGAGGAGAAGTTGGGCTGATTGAAAATCACAGTGAATGTAGGAACGAGCTTCTTTCCACCCGAACATACTTCAGCCTTAGCCTTTGCTCCAGCCCCACCTTTGGCCAGAAATAAGATGGGGTGACTTTCACCAACATCTTCTAGGAACTGCAGGTGAATTCAGCCAGCACAGACTGGATAGTCAGACAGTTGGAGCCCCATCTTACATATTATAAGAGGGGGTCTTGTGTTTCCTCAAGCTCTTTGTGAAACTTCAGGCATTTTTAACCTGCACTGATGGAGTGTTAGGCACTTATGATATCACCTCTCTCCCCCAATAAGATTGAAGAGAAATTGTGATTCCTAATTCTCTCTGGGCAATGGTAGGTGGTTTCTAACATGGACTGGTTTGCTGGGTGCCTATGGTTCCATCCCCATGACTTAAAAGAATAAAAAGCACAGTATTCCTTCATCCTTTCAGGGCAACAGCAGGTACCCTTGGCCTACACAGATTAGATTACTGGGTACTCTAGAAGGTCCATCCCTACCCCCAGCAGGGTAAGGTGGGAATTGTTACATCAGTCTACCTGGGCAACTGCAGTCAGTTTTGACCTACGTGGCTAAGTTTGCTGCCCATGCTTATAGATCTTTCCCTACCCCAAGGAGAGGAAGAAAGTTTGTGAAGTTTAATCAGTCACTCTGTGTAACTACAGAGGGTCTTGGCATACACAGATTGGATTGCTGCATGTGGCTGCAGCTCTGTCCCTAACCCTGGCAGGAAAGAAAGGTGGGAGATGCTTCATTTGTTCCTGGGGCAATGGGAGAAACTTCAGCCATCACTGCTTACAGCACCAACTACATCCTTGGCTCCTACTAAACAACCTGCATGGGAGAAAGGTCAAGAAAGCCAAAAACTAAAGAGAGAAACTGTGCCCAGAAAAAGTACATCTAGTAAGCCAGATGCCAACACAAACAAAAATTACAGTCCATATCAAGAAACAGGAAGACATGGCCAAGTCAAAGGAATAAGGTAAGCTTACAGATTACATAAAGGAGTTGAGACATAATCATATATATTCAAATAAATCGCCTTAATAAATTTAATGAGATGTCTAACAAGATTAAGGATATTAAGAAGATACTGGGTGAGCACAAAGAACAATTAGAAAGCATTCATAGAAATTTAGCAGGTCTTAGGAGAAAGAGAGGAATCATAAATGAAATTAAAAATACATGACCTCACTGATATGAATTAAGGAAATTGAACAGTCTCTGAGAGCTATTGTCTGGAAGATACGTTTACAAGAAATAGAAAGGGAGGAAAAATTTGTGAGCCATCACCCATATGGACATAATCTCTGGTAAGGTGAAAGAGTGTAGTTGCATATTGAAGGGATAGGGCAGGAGGGTAGTGGTATTATTGGGTGGGGTGGTGCAGGGTTGACAGGTGGGTAGATTGGAAAGGGTGGGTTAGATGGTCCAGGGTACTGGGGGGGGTGGATTGGAAGAGGGACCAGGTGAACACTGGGGATTTGCAGGTATGTGGTTGAAAGTATAAAGTTGGGAATGCTCTTAACGCAATATGATAAGGAAGGGTTATTGGTATAGGGTGTTGGATGGGGGAGCATTTAAGAGAGGGTGAACCTGGAGCAGGCTTCTATGGAGTGTGTGAGTGATTAATTTTTCAAAATGTGTTGTATCAGTGGGTAGAGAACCACATGATGTGCAGGAAGGAGTTTGACTCCCATCCTTAGGAGGACCAATTTGTGCAGAAATGTGGGAGCCTCTCAAGAGCAAAGGTGGTTCCTAATAGGGGACAACAAACCAGTGTGTCAAGACCTCAGTCTTGTGGCATGAAACTATGAATCTTGTCATCCTGTCTTCATCCAACGAGTGAAGCCAGGGGGTTGCCATGGGCCCTGGAGGGATGGGGAGGAAGGAATAGAATGGATCAAACATGGGATATTCAGGGGTCAATGGAGTTGTTCTGCATGATCTCACAGTGAGGGACACAGGGCATGGTAAATATCAAAATTTGTAAAAGTGTACAGTCTAAAGTGTAAACAACAGTATAAACTATTGAACATGTTTAGTAGCTATGTTTCACTATTTGTATATCAGTTATATCAAAGCTAACATCCACATGTAAAAAGGTATTAATAAGGTGGGGGAGGAGAAGGGGAGGCTGTTGGGTATATAAAAGTCGCCTGTATTCTGTGTGTGACTTTGATGTGATATAAAACTTCTTTGAAAACAAAATGAAAATTAGTGAGGCAGTGGGGAATGAGTGGGGGAAGGTGCCATGGTACAGACAGGAAAACAGGTATTGCAGTGATGAAAGGCAAAATGTCAAAAAGAAAAATTAATATTTTTCATTTTTAATATCCCAATCTTTTAATTTTATTTTATTTTTAGTTTTTTAAAATTTTTATGTATTTTATCTCTTATATTTAAACATCACTATTATTTCAATTTCCTATTAATTGTATTTGGCTATTTTAATGGCTTCATCTTTGAAGGAGCTTTGGATCACAGAAGGGTTACAAATAGGTTGGGGGAAGATCATTGGTGTGGGGTTTCAGGGATGGGGGATGCATGGGAGGAAGTTCAGGTGAGCATAAATATAAGGTTTATAAAATGTTCAGATGTTCATGGGACATTGTCATGGTGGGTGGAGACTCACACAATAAATGAGAGAATACTGAATTCCCATCCTGGAAAGCTCTACCACATTCTCTAAAGGAGGAGCAACAGTTCCCAAAGTGCAGGGGCAGTGACTGGTGAAGGAGGATGACCCACTAATGGGCCCTTGATATTGATGACTAGCCTTATGAGTCTTTGCTCTTGAAATTGAAACTTAGCCTATTGTTATGGGGTGCCTAAGGGTTGCCTCCTGATAGCCTCCTTCTTGTTCAAATGTGGCCTGGTAGAGAGTGTGGTCTACAATGTGAACTATGGTCCATGATTAATGGCAAAGCCCCAGGATGTGTATATCCATTACAGGTGATGTGGCACACTAATGAAAGATGATTATGTGGGATGTTATGGGAGGAGTGGGAGGTGGGGACATGAAAATCCCTTTAATTTTTGCATAATATTTATGTAATCTAAGCATCCTTTAAAATAAAAATAATAATAATAAAATTGTGGCCTTTCTTGAAGCCAAATTCAGCATATGAATGCATTACTTTCCCCCCAGTGTGTGACATGACTCCCAGGGATGAGCCTACCTGGTACCAAGGGAATGCTACCAAGCACCAACTAGCAATGCAACTGGAAAAAGACCTCGAATAAAAGGGGGAAAAGGTAAAGACAAAAATTTTTATATGGCTAAGAGATTTCAAAGTGAGTTGGGAGGTCATCCCAGAGGTAACACTTATGCACATCTCAGCAGGATCTCATAGACTTCCAAAGTGGATACCACCCCAAATAGTGGGGTTCCTGTGGGCTCTGGAGACACTCAGGTCCATAGTTTCTTACTTTGCCAGTGGACCCTACTTTGTAGTTTGTGCTCCTGAGAGTGACAGAGTTAGACTCAATTATGTCTTCCTTGCACATGGCTCACCTGTCCCTTCTGCTTAAACCTATATTTGGTCCTGGAGTTTGTAGGTGTACATCCAGAGACTCGAGTCTTTGGGCTGTCCATGTGCGAGCTGGGCCTGGAACCTCGATGGAGCTGTAACACCTACTTCCAGTTAACAGGCCTTGGGACACTGAGGCAATAACTTTCTCATGCCATGGATAGGGCTAAAATTTACTAGCAAATGCATTTTCACAAACCTGAAATGAGAAACACAGTAGTGTAATCGGATATCTATGCAATAAACTCATTGATGACTAATGTCCATAAATGTCCTTATATTACAAATATCCCAGTGCTTGCTTGGGCACAATTACCTGGCTGAGTTGACACATTAACCTAACTATCACAGTTGGACTCTTGACTCTATTGCCTATTGCCTATGTACTTCCTTCTCAACCAACTTTCCATCATGGATCTCTTGTATAGTTATACTTTGGTCACCCAAACAGCAAGTGATTAATTGTCTGGCAAAATACTATATATTTTATTACATATGGAATTCAGCTTATCCTCTTCACCATCCTCAGTGGTGCAGAGGGCCTACTTCTGGCAGTCATGGCTTATAGGTACTAAATGGCTAAATGCTACACTCTTTGTTATTCAGTGCTTATAAGCCCTACAGTCTGTGCCTCCATGGTGTCTGCAACATGGCTTGATGTCCTGCTCGATTCCTTGGTCCATGCAATCTATATTCTGAACCTCCTTACTATGCTTCCCAGGATGTGAATCATTTCTTTTGTGAGATCCAAGTTCTCCTGAAACTTGTTTATGCTGCTACATCTCTTCATGATAAATGGGCTTTTTTCCAGTTTTTTTTTTCAGTTTCCATCATGGCTCACATGGACAGATAATCTCCTCTGTTTTGAGATTAGGATACAAATTAGGTATGAGAAAGGTTTGGCAAACTGTTCTCCCTATATAATTTTGGTGTCACTATTCAATGGAGCAGCCTTCTTCAAGTGCATTCTCCCCCAAGCCTATCATATCACTGACCAGGATGAAATAGTATCTGTCTTCTACACTATCCTCACTCACCTGCTTATCCCCCTCATCTACATTCTTTGAAACACAGACGTGGCTGGAGACCTCTAGAGAGTTGTGGGAAGGTAAAGCTGCTTAAAACATTGATATCTAATGAGAATAAGACATAAGAGGACTGACCTCATATGCAAAACTATATTATTATAACACTTAGACAACCTAACTACCATTTTCTGTAGACAACTCATAGACAAATTCCTTTAACCTAGTCTTGGTAAGAAGAAAATGGATCAAATCACCCCTTCCTGCTGAGACTCATTTGAACTTCTCAGAACTATTAAGCATAATGTTCCTTGTCAAAAGACACCCAACATCTGCAGGTGTTAAGAAACAATAGAGAGGACAAATATCTTTTGATATTAGACAAGAGCAAAAATGTACACCTAATGTAATATTGACACTATGTTTAATTTTACATTTATTCTTCCTTGAATAACATTATTATAATATTTTAAATAATATAAAAATATCCCTAGTAATAAATTTCTCATAAGTTATGTTTTGCAATTCTTAACATAGCATTTATTCCTGAAGATATTATCTGAGTGTGGCCACCAAAATACATTTTCCTTCTGTTGTCATCATTTTATTTTGGGTATATTAGCTTTTTAACTTATTGTTAGAAAAACACATATTCTTATATTTCTTAATAGTATTCACCTAATCAATTGAGCAATTAAGCCTAATTAAATATAATATTCTAATTAAGTATTGTTTCATTCATTGTTCAGGCCTTTTACAATTTATATATATACATATACACACACACATATGTATTCAGATGTATGTGTGTATGCATCAATATATACACCTATATGTATCTATAGATGCATACACATATATATGTATATATGTATATATGCATATGCATTTATAAATGTATATATGAGTAGCACTCCCACTTTCTATGGAATTGTTTCCTTGGTAGATATTCAGAAGTGAAAAATGGGTCCATGTATATCATTATTTCTTCTTGATATATATTTGACAATTAAATTTTGCTTTATGCACATTTAAGACAAAAACATATGTATGCATGTAAGTATTTATGCTATATTTTAATTATGTGTATATAAAACAGCCCACAAAAAAATTTAAGTTATACAAATTTATACTTAAAATTTAAATTAATTTTGTAATTGGAAAAGTACCTTTCTAGAATTGTAATAAATATTTACTTATCTAATTGTGTTCCATTGTAATTGAAACATTTTCTTACATATCCTTCTTTTGTACTCTTTTCATAATAACTTTTATCAATGTATTAATTCTGGTCCTCATATTTTCATGTATATTTTTCTGATATAGTTTCTATATTATTAATGAGAAAATCACCAATCCATTATCTTTCCATCATATTTTATATACCTGACCTCATGTAAATTTCATTTTAAAATTTGCTTATAAAAAGTCTCATCACTCCACATTATTTGTTTCATAAATCTAATTTTTCTTAGCAATAGCCAGTCTCTTCCTTTCAAATTACAATTTCAACCAGTTCCAAGGTAGGCAATTTCTGCATCTAAATATTTCTATCTTCTTAGTTTTGTAGCTTGTATTTAATCAGTACATTGTCTCTCATTTTCAAAAGGTTGATTGTTCAGATAAAATTAACTTAGAAGACAAAAAATATTGTTATAGTAATGCTGCTTAACAATAATGTCTTTCAAAATTTAAGTCTTATAATATTTTTCTAATATTTCCTAATCCTTATCTCTGCTTTTAACAAACATCCTATGGTTTAATAATTGCATTAATAACTGGCTCAGTGGGAATTTTTTGTAGCAATGCTCTTTCAATATATAACTGTGATAGGAGAAGATATTTCATGAATATGAGCTAAAATAAATTGAACTATGTATAAAAAAGATGAACTGTAAAAAAATATTTCTTTGCATTATTTATACCCTTATTTCTTCAGCTGATATAATTATTTCTTACATTTACCAGATAGCCAATATCTTTTATTTTATTTATAATTCGAGTAGGGATAGCCCAAATTATAAAAACTATATAAGATAGCCCAATTTTTCCCACTTTACAGGATATGTGTTTTCTCTACTTAAATGTTTTGAAATGGTCTAATTGGGTAAATTTGAACATTTGACCCTTATCACTGTATCTCTGCTAACTATACCTCTGTATATTCAGAAACTGCCTCTTTTTCCTTTCCATCATATGAATTATGGCAAACTTGTCAATAACTGAATCCTAAATTATAGTGAAGCACATAAATATTTTATCTAAGACCAGCCAATCATATACTCTATCTGCCTATCCAAAATTACTGAGATAGGAATGGTCATATATTCGAATCAGAATGAACAGTCCCCTTTCCTGCCATGTTTATATTTTAGTTTTTTTTGCAAATCAGGGAGTTCTAAATTTCTCTTCCAAGGGAATGATTCAACTTATCTTAGACTTTGGCCAGTTATTCAAATTGTTTGAAAAGCCATTGAACTAATATTTTATATTGGATTTGTCACATAGAAATATACATTGCTGAGAGAAATTCCTAGTTCTTGCAAAAATACACTTACACCCAACCTTTGAACTATTTGAAGGAGATGAGAATACCCATGTTCCTCAAACAGTAGAGACTTCCATCCATTTGCTACACTCTTCAAAGGTCCCTTTTGTACATGTCTATTATTAGCCAGAAATAACACTAGTTTATTATGACTTTTATAATAATAGCTTCATTATTTCCTGAGGAATAATTTATGATGTTTAACTGCTAAGTACTAACATATACATGAATCTAAGTTTGATATCATTTATGGATTGAATTTTTCCCTTAAGGTATGTTCAATTCTAAAATTCCAGTGTCATGAATGCAATTCTATATAGAACTAGGATCTTGATGATCACAATAGTAATAATTAAGTGTAACTAGAAAGATTTGGTAATATGATTGGCATCCATAATAATGTGAGTTAATGTGGAGATAAAAGAGAGAGAGTGATAGAGACAGAGAGAGAAGGAAAGAGAGAAGCCATGTATTTAGCAGAGAGTGAGTTGTGTCATGAATTGCCACTGTCAGAACCCCAAAGATGGGTTGACTTGTCAACACACTGATATGTCTTCAGAATTGTGAATTAAGCCAACAAATACATTTTTACGATATTAGGCAACCAAGATTGTGGCACTTTGTTAGGAAAGTAACAAAGTTAGTTTTCCTTGGGAAGCTAAGACAATATCTACAACATCTTCAAAGGACAAAATTTTTTATGTATTTTATTCAACCAGCAATTTATGAGGATTTTCATTTTCCCCTTTGATTTATTAACATTTTATAGTAGTGTAGATTAAAATATATATTTCAATTTGCATTTTATCAATGAAGAACAACTTCTTTAATGCTTATTTCCATATTTTAAAAATGTCTTTGTGAACTCTGTTATTACTTATGAGTAAGGAATAATATTAATTTTTACAGTTAAGATTTTTTTAACTTTTTGCTGACATGCATAGATTGTATTTACTTTTTCTGCTACCTCACAATATAAAACATCTGGATACATTTTCATAAGAATTGTAGAAGATGGTCATATCATTTATCTTCAAATATAGAGGGTACACAATAGAAAATGCATTTTGGGACTAGTTCTAAGAAATAGATATCATCCAAGGCAAAAAATATATATAATTTTAAAGAGTGTGACCTAGATATTCTCTTTGGATTTCATTAGAAAGGAGAAAATATTAAATCACAAGGAGAGATGTATTTAATTTCCAATGTTAGGTGAAAACTCACAAAAATTCAGTCCTGTTTAAGAGTGACTTGCTACAGATATTTACTATCTTCAACATGCAATAATGAATAATGACTTTCCAGAATCATTTCATGTATGAAAATATAACTGCAATATTTCTTTGATTTATGATCTCTCTCTCTCTAATAATCTCTCTCATAATCTCTCTTAGTTCCATTTAGATTATGTATTCTTAGTGTAAATTTATTTGCATATGTTTTGCCATCTTTCCTCTCTAGCATTAAGGTTGACATATATGCTTTCTTTTTTTCTGAGTCTGTGAAATCTTTAATATATTTTGTTATAGGTTCTGGAAGCAATGGTTAATAAAACACAGTACTACCTTGAAGTCTTACATAACTGGTAACCTAAAAATATTAAAGGAATTATTTCTTATTAAAGGTATGTGACATTGTTTTAAAAGAACATAATCAAACAAATTCAAAATTCTTCTTTTCTCAACAAAATCATCTTTAAACACACTTTCTAATTGTTTTTATTTGTTTCATGAAAGGCTATCAATCAAGGTACACCTTGGCTGTGTGGCCTTCATTTTTAACTATATCTATCAATTAATTACTTATATCTAATACATGTAACTATATTGTTAAATTTAGTACTCCTCTTTAGAGAAATTTTACAGAATTTTTAAAAATAAATTTTAGAATTTTGTCATTTTTCATCTGTTAAAATGTTTATCACAAAGAATTTGTCCTTCTTTCTGTCCACTTGTTCATTTAGTAACTTCATGTTAAAAGACTGTGAGTAAAAAGAATTTGACGAAGAATCATGGAACCAGTAAAAATTCAACCTTTGGATATTTTTTAAGTATTAGGAAATATAATACTCTTTCATATTTCCAGTTTCTGGGTAGGCATGTAAGAATCTTGCAATTCATTATTTCCATTCCAACAAACAAGAAAAATATTCAACAATCTGACAAAATTTTCTTAGATTTATCAAAGAATTGAAGTCACAGGACAAACAACTTACCTGCAACTTTTGCCTTACAAACAGTTAATGTGAATTAATGCTAACCTGAGGAATGTGCAGAAATAGAAATTTTCTCCTGGAGCCAGTACTAGTAGGAATGTTTGAATTCTAGTTGACCTATCCATGGATTCTCACTGTGGACAACCTTGAAAAGATAGTCTTCCTGATACCCAGTTTTAGTGGGGAAGAACCATGATTTCTTAAGCTTTATCTCCAAGTGCCATATCAGCTTCCCATTGTGAAGAGTGGGGAAAATCACCCTTTATAATTCCATATGGAGAGGGAAAATGTAACCATTTTGAAATATGCTTAGAATGATTGGTTCTCCCTGAAAAAGGAAGCCATTTAAAGAAACAGTTTTACCAATCTTCACAGACTATGGTTTTATTAGAGCCTAAGTGACATGGGGGAAGTGAAATTCTAAAGTGCAGCCACCTCTACCTTGTCATGAGAAGGAATCGAAATATCAAACTCAAGCCCACTCTAGATTTTGGTGTGTGAGAATGGAAATAAGCAGCTCCAAGTCTCTCTACCTTTCTGGTCTCACCAGGGCATGGGAGTTTACAAAGTTGAGAAATATTTGTGAAGATCACCTCTCATGACACAAGTTAACTAAAAGACAGAGACCCTGTTGTAGGAATGCTTCCCCTGCCCCAACTGCTCACAAGGACATCAACAAAGCTCCTATATAATAAAAGTGGATTCCAACAGGAAGTGCTGTAAGGTGATGACCTTATTTAAGAAGTATCTAGAAAAACCCAATTAAATAGAGGATCTAAACCCAAGTAAACTAGAGGAAATGCTAGCATGTAATTACTTATACCTACAGCAAACATCAAACTGTCTTCTTTGTAGCTAGACAAACATAAAACTTCACCCTTGTGGTAGATCAAATTATGTGCCCCACACAGTAGGGGCATGTTCTTAATTTTTATTCATTCCTGTGGGTATGATCCCATTGTAAATACAAATTTTCAAGATGCTATATTTAGTTGTGGGGTGACCCAATGGAATTAGACTGGGACCTAAACCTCTTGCTGAAGACTTCATGAACTGAAAATCACAGGGAGGATAAACTGTAATTCAACACTACCTGAAAGAGAAAAGAAAGGATGTTATAATGAGATAAGAAAGCCGAGGAGCTCAAGGTTTGCCATTCAGTAGGAATGCTAAAGACCCTGGGAGAAAGCAAGCACAACCTCAGAAACCATGAACCATTAAATTCTTGTCATATATTTTCCAGTAATTGTCATAGCAGCTATGGAACAAGTTGAGTTTATGATATTGGAAATTGGGATGCTGCTATTATAAATACATAAAAATGTGGAAGTAGCTTCCAAATTGGTGAATGGGTAAATACTGTAAGTTTCATGAGTTGAAAGAAAATTCCTAGATTGTTTTTCAGAGACTGTCAGTAGAAATATGGACATTAAATGTACCTCAAATGAAGATTTAGAAGGAAAGGATGAAAATGTTATTTGAACCTGGAGGGAAGACAT
>JAQZBX010052745.1:0-19051 GCA_029593785.1 Cabassous unicinctus | reverse complement strand
TATTTATAATCTGTCTAGCCCAAACCCTACTCTTGCAGCAAAATCTGTGGGTTTCACTAGGAGGGAAGGGCATTCTGAAGAAAGTGTGGGTAACTCACTGCTGTTCTCCATGAAGGAGAGCAAAGGACCATCTTTTTCCCTATGTTGACTTCCTTCCTATGTGTGTGGCTGTAGCACAGGAATGGGGCATGTTGAATCTAAGCATTAAAAAGCATATTTTTAACACTCAGGATTGACTTCTCGAGACTGATCTTGCCTGAGAAAGAAGCCTGGAGAGCTTACCTGAGAAAGAAGTGTCAGGAATGTCTCTTTCCCAGGTAAAAGTCATATTCTTGGTTGATTATTTTGTCTCTCCTTCCTAAAATGTCCTCTTTTTTTCTTTTGAGAGGTTATGAGTTTACAAAACAAGCATGCACACCATATGGGATTCCCATACATCACCCCACCGCCAACACCTGACGTTGTTGTGACACCTTTGTTAAAAATGATGAAACAACAGCAGCATATTACTGCTGTCTATAGTCCATAGCATTTATTTGGTGTTTTTTTCTCCCCACAAACTATCCTATTATTAACACCATGTATTAATATTGTATATTTGTTATAGTTCATGAGCGAACGTTCTCATATTTGTACTATTAACCACAGTCCATCATTCACTATGGGGTTCACTGTGTTATACAGCCCCCTACCTTGTACAGTCCATCCAAAGTGTATGCTCAGTGGCTGTCAGTTGCATCATAGAGTTGTGCTGACATCAACTCAGTCCATTTCCAAATGTTTTCATTACTCCCAAAGGAAAATTCCAATACCCCTTTTTACCCCCCTCATAATTGACCCTTAGCATTGCTATAGGACCTTCTTTGTCATTGCTATAAAAATATTTCATTATTGCTGTTAACTATAGTCTGTACGTTACATTAGTTATATTTTTCCCATGTATTACTATATTCTTAATCCCTTGTAATAGAGGAACATTCTTGTATTTTTACTATTAACCACAATCATCATCTGACACCAAAATCACTGTTATACAATCCCTAGATTATCCTCTAGCTTTCTTTCAGTTGACATTAACATACCTACACTATCCCTTTCAGCCACAATCACATTTATTTATCAGCAGTGTTACTATAATGTGTTGGCATCACCTCTATCCTGTGCCCTTTTTTGGACTTGCTAATCTCTGACTCTGAGGTATCCTGCTTAACCCGTTTGTTTATACTCTCCCAGGGGGTCATCATGGGAAGGGTTCCAACTTGGGTATGGATTGGACATGGGAGTGACTTCCATTGTATCACGGAAGGTGGGCAGCAGGGATTCTCTAGGCTTACACATCTGGAGGACCTTTGAGCTCTCTGTAGACCAGGATTAATGAAACTACATTTCATTAATGTGCAGGAACACTAGAAAATTCTGCAAAAGAAGAGTCAAGAGGAGAAACCTGGTCTGCCTGATTTTATCATGTATTTGAAGCTAAACAAATGAATTATTGTATTTCTGGCTCCAAAATATTGATGGTTTGGGATGGAGTGGAAAGTTCAGAAAAAGACAGCAATGATAGAGGATATTTTATTTCATAAGTGCTTTTAAAATATGGAATCCAGCTAATTTCTTATAATAAGAGGTTCTTTAAATCATTCTCAGCACATTATCCCAAGGAGAGTGTGGTATTCACAATGGGACTCTCATGCAACAGGTGCTTTAAGTAAAAATGGCTATAATTCAGACAAGACATTGAAGCCGAGAATTTTATCTTTGTCATCAGAGAGGGTGGGAACAAATTCTGGTTCCACCATTGTATTTTTTAATAGGTTATATCAAATAATGTTGGCAACCTAGTTTCAATTAAGTACAATTTATTCATGTTCATTGTACCAAAAATGCTGAAATGGATATGCATATAAAATGACAGATCATGAAAATTCATCCAAGAAAATTTGACATTCAGAGACAACTACTTTATTGCAGTTAATTGTGTGTGTACATGCTTATCCAGGAGCCTATGGTTTATAAAGAAGATACATACCATTTTATAACTAAGTTTAATATTTATATTAACATTTGAAAATATATCTTAAATTTTCTCCATGGACTTAAAGCTTTTCTACATTATCATGTTAGTGACAGTACTAGAAAGAATAGTAACTCCTTATGTGTTTGTGTGTGTGCAGATATGTAATGATCTTTTATCCAATTCCAGGTTGTTAGCCTTGAGCTTGTTTCTGTTTTTTTCAGTTAGGAAACGCTCTGTAATGTACTTAATGCTGTATGTGTTACTTAACTATTTGATTCTTTAGGTTCAATTCTAAAGCCCAACTTCCTGAGTTCAGTTGCTGGCCCTGTCATTTATTAGCTGTTTGACCTGAGGCAAATTTCCTACATGCTTTGTGACACAGTTGTCTCCTCGCTAAGGTAGAATTTGATCTTTCTCTAATAAACTTTTATGTCATTATAGGAGTTAACTCCAAGTAAAGCATTTAGAGTAAAACTTAGCATATGATAAGCATTCAAAAACTGTTAGTCAATGCTCTTGCTGTCTCCTCAACAGTTTGTAGATTCTGACCTTTCTAAACCGCTGTGGACTTTTTCATCCCTGAAGACACCACTTCTGCTCTAGCTCATCTAAAAATTGACTATCATTTGGTGTGTATAACATCGTATCTAGGACTTCCATATAGAGAACCCTGTGTTGAATAGTTTTCTCTTGTATATTTCTTTTATCATCCACAAAAATTTGAAATTCATAGTGATTTAGTGTATTTTCATATCTTTTGATGGAAAAGTGTGATGAAAGAAAATTAGGGATATATAACTGGCTCACAATTATCTTACATGCATCTATCAATATAATCATATCAATTGATTTGTCCTTAACTTGTCTCCTCTCATTTTGTGGGAGGGTAAGAACTCTCCCCATGGCCACTTGGTGAAATGTGCTTTTCATTTCAGGGACTGTTGACATTCCAGGATGTGGCCATAGAATTCTCTCAGGAGGAATGGGAATGTCTGGACCCTGAACAGAGGTCCTTGTACAGGGACGTGATGATGGAGAACTACAGGAACCTGGTCTCCCTGGGTGAGGATAACTTCCTTTCAGAAGTCAGGATGTGCCCTTGGATATCTTTGCCTTTTCTCTTGTGTCACTTGGGAGCCTCAGCCTTGCTTAATTGAGATTAAGTTGTGTTGATTTCAGAAATGAAAAGTGTAATACTATAGCATCTGGATTTTAAGCACACATTTTACGCTAGATTATTGGTGGTTATAAGGACTTGAGTAAGTTTGAAACCTCATGTCAGACTTTTTTCTTAATAGATTTATTGAGATATAATTCAAATACTGTACAATTCATTCATTAAAGTGTACACTTCAGTGGTTTTTAGTATATTCACAGATATTCACATCACTTCAAAAACAAACCCTTTACTCTTCAGCTATCACCCTCGTATTTCCCCATCCCCTCCAATCCTAAGCAATCACTAATCTACTTTTTGTTTCTATAGATTTCCCTATTCAGGATATTTCTTATGAATGTAATCATATGGTATATAGCCTTTTGTGACAGGCATCTTTCTTTAACATGTTTTCAAGGTTTGCCCATGTTGTAGTATGTATCAGTACGTCATTCCTTTTTATGGCCAAATCGTATTCCATTGTATAGATAAACTATTTTTCTATGCATTCATTATTTGATGGACATTTGAGTGGTTTCCAATTTTTTGGTTATAATGAATAATACTGCTATAAACATTTGTATTCAGTTTTTGGAAGAAAGAAATGTTTTCATTTCTCTTGGGTGTATATGTAGGAGTGGAATTGCTGGGTTGTATGGTATCTATGTTTAATCATTTGAGGGAATGCCAAACTATTTTGCCAAGTGTTTGTGCCATTTTACATCTCCACCAGCGGTGTATGATTGTTCCTGTCTTAGTTTCCTGGCTGCTAAAACAAATAGCGTACAGTGGTTTGGCGGAACAACAGGAATTTAATGGCTCATGGTTTCAGAGGCTAGAAGGCTTGCTTCCACCCATGGTTGGTATCTTCTAGCAGGCCGGCAATCTTTGAGGTTCCGTGGCTTTTGTGACACATGGAAATGCACATGGCAATGATTTCTCCTTTCTCCTCCACGTTCTGTTGACTTCAGGCTTCTACTCATGGCCTTTTCTCTTTATAATGGACTCCAGTACCCTTGATTAAAACTCAGCCTGGTTCATTTGGGACACACCTTAACTGAAGTAACATCTTCAAACGATCCAATTTAAAATTGGTCCACACCCACCAGAATGCAGACCCACACCAAGAAATGTCCAAACTGAAGTGCACAATTCAGTCTGCCACAGTTCCAGTTTTTCCACATCCTCACCAACACTTATTATTGCCTGAATTTTTTATTCTAGCCATCCTAGTAGTTGTGAAGTGGCATCATATTGCACTTGGATTTCCACTTACCTGACATTTAATGATGATGAACATGTTATCGTGTGCTTATTGACCATTTGTGTATCTTTCCTGGTTAAGTGTCTATTCAAATCCTTTGCCCGCTTACTTTATTGATTGATTGATTGGTTGATTGATTGATTTGTTGATTGACTGATTGTACCGGGTTGGGAATTGAATCTGGGACCTTGTATGTGGGAACCCGGTGCTCAACCACTGAGCTACATCAGCTCCCGAGTTGGGTTTTTTTGTTTCTTTGCTTGTTGTTTGATTTTTGTTTTTGTTTTTAGGAGACACCAGACACCGAACCCAGGACCTCCCATGTGGGAAGCAGGCGCTTCAACCTCTTGAGCCACATCCGCTCCCCACTTTGCCCATTTTTTAATTGGCTTATTTGTCTTTATATTCTTAAGTTGTAAGAGTTCTTTGTATAGTCTAGATAAAATTCCCTCATCATATATATGATTTACAGATATTTTCTCCCATTCTATGAATTGTCTTTCACTTTTTTGATGGCGTCCTTTGAAGAACAAAGTTTTTGTCCATTTACTTTAAACATACACTCCATATACACTAAACCTACACTCTCACTGCACCCCCTTCCCCTTGTAAACTCTAATCTACTTCTGACTCTGCAAATTTACTATTTCTAGACATCTCTTATAGGTGATATGATACAATATTTGTCCTTATCTTTCTTGCTTATTTTGCTGAGCATAATGTTTTCAAGGTTCTTCCATGTTGCAGCACGTCTCACAACTTAATTCTTTCTTACGGCCAAATAATATTCCATTGTGTGTGTGTACTACATTTTGTTTATCCATTCATCTGTTGATGGACATAAGTACTTTCCACTTTTAGTCTATTGTGAACAATGTTTAGTCTATAAACATTGGTGTGCAAGTATTTGTTTGAGACCCTGTTTTCACTTTCTTTGGGTATAGATCTAAAAGTGGAATTTCCAGGCCATAGGCTAATTCTATCTTTACGTTTTTGAGGAGCTATTGTATTGTTTTCCACAGTGACTGCACCATTTTACATTCCTACCAACAATGCACTACAGTTCCAATTTCTCTGTATACTCTCTAACACTTGTTTTCTATTTTTTAAGTAACATCCATCTTTGTAAGTTTGACATGATATTTCATCGTGAGTATGGTTTGCGGTTCCCTAATTCAAAAGTCTTTAATTTTCATTGTCATATTTACCTATAATTTCTTCTGTTCTTTGTGCAGTTGGTACCATATATAAGAATTCATTGCCAAATCCAAAGTCATTAAAATTTACTACTCTTTTCTTCTAATAATTTCATAGCTTTAGCTCTTATATTTAAGTCCTTTTTTCACTTTGAGTTAAATTTTGTGAATGGTGTGAGGATAGTGTCCAACTTCATTCTTTTGCATGTGGATATCCTGGTGTCCCAGTATCACCTGAAGAAACTGTTCTTTCCTCCATTGAATGATCTTGGCACCTTATCAAAGTAAATTGACTATAGGTGTATGGGTTTATTTTTGGACTCTCATTTCTATTCCAATGATCTATATATCTGTCCTTATGCCAGTACCAACCACACTGTTTTCATTACCTTTGTCATGAGTTTTTTTTTCCCCTTTATTAGAGAAGTTGTGGGTTTACAGAACAATCATGCATGAAATACATGATTCCTATAAACCACCCTATTGTTAACACCTTACATTGGTGTGGAACATTTGTAACAAGTGATGATAGCATATTTTTATTATTGTACTATTAACTATAGTCTATGGTATAACTTAGAGTTCACTGTTTATGTAGTGTTGTTTCATGGATTTTTTTTAGTCTGATACCATACATACAATCTAACATTTCTCCTTTTAATCATATTCAGATGTATATTTCATTGCTGTTAATTTCATTCACAATACTGGACTACTCTCATCATCACCAATACTAAAACCTCTCCATCATTCCATTTACGAACTCTGTACATTGTAAGCCTTAACTTCATATTCTCAGTCCTTATGCTGTCCCAGATAACCTATATTCTCAATTCTGATTCTATGAGTTTGCTTGTATAATTGTTTCAAATCAATGAGATTATAAAATATTTGTCCTGTTGTGCCTGACGTATCTTACTTAACATGGTGGGTGTCTTCATGGGCCATCCATGTTGTCGCATCTATGAGGGCTTCATTACTTTTTACGGCTGAGTAATATTCCACTGTATGTATATACCACTTTTTTTTATCCATTCATCAGATGATGGACACCTGGTTTGCTTCCACTCTTGGCATCTGTGATAATGCCACTATGAACATCAGTATGCAAATATTGGTTCGAGTCGCTATTTTCAGTTCTTTTGATTGTCATAAGTTTTGAGATCAGGAAATTTAAGTCCTCCAACTTTGTTGTTGAAGATGCTTTTGCTATTCAACATGAATACATTTTAGGATCAACTTTTTCCATTTCCTCAAAAAAGCCCATTAAATTTTGATAGTGATTGCATTGAATCTGTAGATCAATTTGGGCAATATTGCCATCTTTACAATATTATTTATTTCATTCTGAACATGGGATGTCTTTCCCTTTATTTAGGCCTTTTTTTTTTTCTTTTTTTCTTCAATACTATTTGTGGTTGTCAGTGTATAAGTCTTTTACCCACATGGTCAAATTTATTACTCAGTATTTTTTTTTCCCTTTGGCTTCTATTATGGATGGAATTGTTTTCTTAGTTTCCTTTTTCAGTTTGCACACTGCTGGTATATAGAATCTCACAACTGATTTTTGTGTATTGAATAGTACCATGCAATTTTGCTGAATTCATTCTTTATATGTATGTGAGTATACTGGATGGTGTCCTACTGGTCTCCTGGGAACTGGTCTGTTTTCTTCATTCTTTTTCCTTTAGATCATCAGACTGAGTAATCTCAATTCACCTATCATGAAGTTCACTAATTATTTCTCCTGCCTTTTCAAATCTCCTTTGAACCCCTAATCTGTATTTTTTCATTTCAGCTATTGTATTTTTCAGCTGCCAAATTTCAATTGATTCCACATAATTCCTATCTTTTTATATTCTCTGTTTGGAGAGGCATTGTTCTCATTTTCTTTGGCTCTTTGTACATGGTTTATTTCAGTTCTTTGAACATATTTAATCAGTTGACTTAGTCTTTGTGATGTAAAGTCCAATATTTTGTCTTCTTCAGAGACAATTTTTATTAATTTCTTATTTTTTATTTTCTTGTGTCTGGACCATACTTGGTAGTTGCTTTGCATGGCTTGCAGTTTTTTGTGTTTTTTTTAATCTGGACATTTTCAATATTATAATGTGACACCTCTGGAAATCATATTTACCCCCATGCCAGAGTTGTTTCTTCTTGTTGTGGTTTATGTTGTTTGTTTAGTAACTTTTCTGACCTAATTTTGTAAAGTCTGTATTCTTTGTCATGTGTGGCCACTGAGTCTCTGTGTGGTTAGTTTAGTTAAGTCACCTAATAATTTGATAGTTATTTCCTTAAAACATATTGGTCAACAACAACAAAAAAAACCTCTCACTTCTTGCAGGTAGGCTCTTTGTGTTGGAAAGAATGCCTTTAACACTAAGACTTGAAGTTTAAATCCATATTTTAGTCTTTACTTCCTGCTTGTTCAGAGCCTGAAAGTTAGCCAGAGGTGAGCCTTGGGGCCTTTTCTGGTGTTTTCTCAGTATGTATCCAGCCCTGGACACACACATGACTTTCTATATTCCCAGCAATCTGTAAGGGCCTTTCAAAGCCCTATCCCCCAAAGCATCCAACTTCCCAGACTTTTCAGTATTTCTTTTGTTTGCCCCAAATGTAATCCCTTGCTCCAGACACTAGCAGCTAATACATTTGCCTTTAAATTGAAGCACTGGACCATTTCTCCCCTCCTTCCCCCAGTAGTGCTTCTGCTGCGGGAGTGTTCTGCGTTAGGCAAAATAAGGGTAAGCTCTTTGAGCTCTCCTTTTAGGGAGCCATCAGTCATCAGGCAGGCTCAAAAAATTCCTCAATTTTTTGAGAATTAGGTTTATCTGCTCTCTGATACTCGGCCATTTTACAGGGATTGTGGACTGCTACCTTCAAGGCTACTGCTGATGAGGGGAGCATGGTATGTGTGACTGGGCTAAATTAAAACACTACAGACCTCTCCTACTGAGATTCAGATGCCTTTTTCTTAATGTTCAGTTGATATACCTTTGATTAGCTTCCAGAGTGTGATAAAATTGGTTCTGCGAGTTGTTGCCAGTTTATTTGCTGTTTTTGTAGAAGTATGTATTTTTAAGAGAATGTCTTAAAATTTCACACACTGTAATTTAGTATAATTTTGGTTACTTATTATTTGTCTGTGGTATTTAACTTGGGTTATTAACATGTTTCATTAGTTTTTTGTTTTGTTTTGTTTTGTTTTTTATTAGTTTTTATTACTGCTTATATATGATGGATTTCTGAGATCTGTTGTGTAATATAATTGTAAGGCACTAACTGTTAACATTGCAAAATCTTTATACTGCATGGATAAATTTTAGTTTCATGACAGATGTTATTCTTCCAATGTTTTTTTTTTAATCAAGTTCTTCCTGATTTTCCTATTCACGTTTTAGTTTTGTAAGTCTGGATTGTCATTTATGTTACTCATTAGATAAGTTTTCTGTGTATTATTTACCATTATATTACATAGTCCTCTGCATTAGTATTTATTTTCAAATAGCAATTATTCAGTAATTATGCAGCAATAAAATATCTGTCTCTCTCCAAATATCAGACACCGATATGTCCACTCACAATTGGTATGTGCTTTGAGATGGTAATGGAAAAATACTCCTTTTTTCAGGGCATATTAGTAAGTTTACATAGTGCAAGTGGTTTGGTCATAGGGTGTTTGAAACTACGCTTCTCTTAAAGTAATTTGAGTTGCATGTAATCACCCTTTATTGAAGGATCCTAAACATTTGAAGATGGTGATTGAGAAGTTTCTTAATTCTGGCCGCTCTTAAATATAATTTTTGGTGTAATATTATGTTTTCCAACATAAAATATTCATCTTCCAATTCTAGTTAATAGGAAGCTTATGGTCTTTTCTGTCTTTCAGATACCTCTCCAAAATGTGAAATATTACCAGAAGAGGGCATTAATAAGGGAGAATTATGCCAGCCAGTGTTATTGGAAAGACATGAAAGCCATGGCATTGATGATTTTGACTTCAGGGAAGTCTGGGAAGATAAACAGGAATTTGAGAGTCAGCTGGGATATGGCAAAAGAAATTACAAAGGAGTGCCTAGGAACCAAAACAAAAATGTCACTTGTAGAAAAGATCAGCAACATATCAAATCCTGTAATAATTTCCCTCTAAAACAGAGTGTTTATATTCAGAAGAGTTCATATCAATATTTCAAACATGAGAAGCCATTTTTAAGGAACTCATTCAAGCTAAAAAATAATGTAGGCTATGCAGGGAATAAGTATGTCAGATGTTTTGAAAATAGACTTGAATTTCAGTTACATCTGGCTGAACTGCAAAGATTTGAAACTGTAGAGAAAAATTTTGAATGTAATCAAGTTGAAAAGTCTATCAAAAATTATTTCTTGGTTTCACCACTTCAAAGATTTCCTCCAAGTGTCAAAACCTACATTTCCAATAAATATGGGACAGTTTTCATGCATCATTCATTGCTTGCACAGCAGCAGAAAACTCATTTTAGAGAAAAACCATACATATGTAATGAGTGTGACAAAGCCTTTAGCCAGTACTCAAACCTCACAAGACATCAAAGAATCCATACCACAGAGAAACTATATAAATGTAAGGTATGTGGCAAGGCCTACACACAAAATTCAGAACTTGTAAGTCATTGGAGAATTCATACTGGAGAGAAACCTTACAAATGTAATGAATGTGATAAAGCTTTTACCAAACGTTCGTACCTTTGGGATCACGAGAGAATTCATACTGGAGAGAAACCTTACAAATGTAATGAATGTGGTAAAGCTTTTACCAAACGTTCATATCTTTTGGATCATGAGAGAATTCATACTGGAGAGAAACCGTACAAATGTGTTGGATGTGGCAAGGCCTTTAGGCAATGGTCCGGCCTCAAGATCCACCGAAGAATTCACACTGGAGAGAAACCTTACAAATGTAATGAATGTGGCAAGGTCTTTAGGCAAAGTTCTGGCCTCAAGATCCACCAAAGAATTCACACTGGAGAAAAACCTTACAAATGTAACGAATGTGGCAAAGCCTTTAAGCAGTTCTCACACCTCTCTAATCATCAGAATACACATCCTGGGGAGAAGCCACATAAATGCACTATGTGTGGCAAGGCTTTTATCCATACTTCAAGCCTTGTAAAACATCAGAGAATTCATACTGGAGAAAAGCCACACAAATGTAATGAATGTGGTAAGGCTTTTATGAAATTTTCAGACCTTTGGTGTCATGAGAGAGTTCATACTGGAGAGAAACCTTACAAATGTATTGAATGTGGTAAAGCTTTTATCAAACGTTCATACCTTTGGGATCATGAGAGAATTCATAACGGAGAGAAACCTTACAAATGTAATGAATGTGGTAAAGCTTTTACCAAACGTTCCTATCTTTTGGGTCACGAGAGAATTCATACCGGAGAGAAACCTTACAAATGTAGTGAATGCGGTAGAGCTTTTACCAAACGTTCGTACCTTTGGGATCACGAGAGAATTCATACTGGAGAGAAACCATACAAATGTGTTGGCTGTGGCAAGGACTTTAGGCAGTGGTCTGGCCTTAAGATCCACCAAAGAATTCACACTGGAGAGAAACCTTACAAATGTAATGAATGTGGTAAGGTCTTTAGGCAATGTTCTGGCCTCAAAATCCACCGAAGAACTCACACTGGCGAGAAGCCTTACAAATGTAATGAATGTGGCAAAGCTTTCAAGCAGTTTTCACACCTCTCTAAGCATCAGAATATACATCCTAGAGAGAAGCCACACAAATGTAACGTGTGGTAAAGCTTTTATGAAATGTTCAGCCCTTTGGTGTCCTGAGAAAGTTCATATCAGATAGAAACCTTACAAATGTAATGAATGTGGCAAAGCTTTTAACGAATGTTCATACCTTTGAGGTCACAAGAGACTTCATACCTGAGAGAAACCATAAAAATGTAATCAATGTGGTAAAGGTTTTACTAAATATTCGTACCTTTTAGATCATGAAGAAATTCATACCAGAGAGAAACCTTACAAATGTAATGAATGTGGTAAAGCTTTTACCTAAATTTCATACCTTTGGGATCACAAGAGAATTCATACTAGGAAGAAACCATACAAATGTGTTGGATGTGAAAGGCCTTTAGGCAGTGGTCTGGCCTCAAGATCCACTGAAGTATTCACACTGGAAAGAAACCTTAAAAATGTAACAAATGTGGCAAAGCTTTTAAGCCGTCCTCACATCTCTAATCATCAGAATACACATCCTGGAGAGAAGCCACACAAATGTATGTGGCAAGGCTTTTGTCCATAGTCCAAGTCTTGTGAAACATCAGAAAATTCATAGTAGAGGTAAACCATGCAAATGTAATGAATGTGATAAGTGTTTTATCTGAAGTTTAAACCTTGTGGAACATCAGAGATTTCATACTGGGGAGAAGCCTTCCAATGTTATGAATGGGGCAAAGATTTTCAGGTTATTTGGAACAAATGTAGCATTAAAATAACAATTTTAATATATACTCTCAGTTGAATGTATTCTAAGTCCATGAAGAAATCTAACTGAAGTCTCTATTCCATGAAAATGTCAAATGTAGTGTTTTCCCAGTTCTGAAAGTCCTTCAGTAATGACAGTCATGACTGCATGACAGTTATATTATTGTCTGATATTAAAATTCAGTTAGATACGATGTTCAAATGTTTTACAAGTACAACTGTCTTACATAGCTTTGCCATTTTAAGGTTGGAGGTAGTGAATGAAAAACATTTCAAATTGGATGACTTCTTTATCCTTTCTTGCTAATAGAAGCTGAATATCTATATAAAGACCACAAGAATTGTTCTAATTTGTTTAGATTCAGAGAACTAGAGCTCCAAGGAGATTAGTCTAAATCACAGATGTATACACACACATCCTACCAATGTCAATTTTCTGGTTTTGATACTACATTATAATTAGGTAAGATGTAACTTAACCATTGGGGAAAACAGAATGAAGGGTACATGGGACCACTCTGCACAATCTTTGCAACTTGCATTCAATGTATATTTATTTCGAAATAAAAAGCCCAAAATACGTACTGAGTTTTGAAAGTGAATCTTTAATGATTTCAAATCAATTCTTGACATCAGGTTCTTTTGTTCACTCTCACTCCATTGATAAAACTTTCTTCCATTATTTGAGTCACTGCATTTCAACTCCTGCATCTTATTTAACAGTGAAGCTCTGAGGTCTTAGAAATAACTAATAAGTAGATTTTAGGTAGAAATTTTCAGGGAAGCACAGATTCTAATGAGATGCATGTGCTTCACTGCTGGGCCTCCAAGTGTGAGACCTCAGCACTTTCTGCTCTCTTCCACTGTGAGCTCCTGTGTGCCACCGGGAATCATGGGAAGAAAGAGCTTGGTGATGTCTCTGTGGTGACACTCATTAAGAACTTGTAATTATTTCTGCAAACTGACAACTGAGAAAATTTTTAAAAAATATCCTCAGCTCCCCAAGCCTGCACAGTTCATCACTGCATGTGACATGATCATTGCAATTCTCTTAGAAGGTGTAGTACAGGATTACAAACCCTTTTCTCAGGGTCTGGCTGCCTCCCTCCCCAAAATCTTTCTGAGATACAGTCCTGTCAGCGAATGGGTTCTATTTCAATCAGAGGCCTAGTCTGTAATGGAAGGGGGCATATTAGGAGTCAGGGTAAGTGATTGTGTCTAGAAAAGGGATTTTTCTGGGGGAATCCACAGGTCCAGTGCCAGAGACTCACAGGAAAGAGGAACAGTTATTGAATCATGAACAGAGCTTATGGAGAGAGGCTAGAGATCCTAGAACCTATGGGGATCATTTCATGTAACTCTCACTAATGGTGGTGGTGATTATTTTTTATTTGTATACGTTAGTTTTCAGACTTTGTTCTCTTGCAAGAAGATTATTAAGAAGTGTCTTTCCTTCTTAATAATCTCCAGGATCCCTAAAATGCTCTTCTTGTATTTTTCCTGGAACCATCTAAGCACAGATAGATTGGGCTATTTGGGCAAAAGTCCTGGCCCTCATTCTGACCCTTTCCCTGCACAATCTGCTTTTCTAGAAGGATAGTATTCTTAAGTTTCCTGAGAGTGCCCACAGCAAGGTGTCTCTTTGCACCAGTGTAACTGATTTAGTAAAGTTGGAGGAGGAATGTGCAAAATTCATTTTATACTGGGGGCTGGTTCTAGGTTCCCTTACATGATTTATGTTCTTGGTTTTCCCAAATGTTTATAAAAATTGATTCCTTTCTAGGTGGTAGAGAAACAAAACAAGCAGCAGAACCCAACACAGGAAGTAGAAAATTGAATGGATGCTACGTTCAGTCAAAATTGACCCTGCCAAGAGGTACTAAGTCTTCTCAGAAAAAGTAAATCTCCATCATGTGATACACATTTTTGCCACTGGGCGTGCAAACTGAGAATGTGTGCTACAGGGGTAGAGTTCCAGGCTTGTATCACAGAATGATGGAAATAATCCAAAGGATTTTTCAAGATGGGCAAGAGGACAAAAGGGAGAAGTGAATCTATGGCCCCTCCCCCCACCATCCAGTTCTAGCAGATTCCAGCCCTACAGGGCTAATTCAATTTCTTCACTTTTTTGGCCTCTTTATTCCACCTCCTTCCTGTCATCATATAAAACATATTCTTTGGGATAACTGTTTACTCCACTTGTAACCTGTGTATCAGCAGGTCCAGCTTCATTCCTTAGAGACACTGGCTCTTACCCCCACAAGTTCCACAGCCTTGAAAGGCTGAAATTTTCTCTGGAATTTGTACAATTTTCAAGAATTTATACTCTCAGGATCTCCTCTGTCCTTAATTCAGTCTTCCCTATAAAATTGGAATTTGCCTTAGGTAGACGCAGACATGAAACTCAACCCTCCCTCAAGTATGCCCCAAAGAATCCACTTTCACATAAGAGCCTCAGTGAGCAAGGTGGGCTTTATTAAAGAGACTATAAGGGTGACAGGGAGAGAGAATCTAGGGCAAACAATTTAAAAGCCTCTTAAAACAATTGGTTTTCCTCCAAAGTCCCCTCTGGGCTACTTGTCTGTGAGGTCTCTTGTCTCACCCTCTTTGACTATCCAGTGCCCCTGCCCTCTCTCCTATGTTCCCTCCTTGTTCCAACAATTTACATTTCCCTCCATTTTGATTCACATCAACTTGCACATCCTAACCTGAACAACTAAATCTATCATGATTTGGAGTGTAGGTAAGCTTTCTCTTTTTCATAATCCGACTTTTTTTAAGAGAGTAACTTCTGTGTCTGTCATCCACTATCCCCCATCCATCTATATTTAACTCAGTTACTCATGGCACATGAGGCAGCATGAACATCCTAATTGCCTCAGTTTCCTTGCCCCCAATTGCGATGGGGGTGATGCAGACAAGTCAGGTGGATGTTGGACATGCAGTGGGATTGTGCTATAACTGAGGAAATTTATGCGTAGAAAAAACTCAGTATTTTAAATGGCAATGCTAGCAAACCTGACCCACCCTTATCCCCAGAGGGAAACATCTTTGTTTTCATGTACATACAGCAAACAAAGCTGTCTTCTGTCCAAGAGGATGACACTGTCCTTCTGTGGTACTTTTTTATATAAATGTTCATGAAAAGACAGTCCAGACAAAAAGCTGTCAGTGCCTCTGCTTATGAGACATGTACACACATGAGAAACCCATGGAGAATTGGCTCCTAAAAATATCCACTGCTCATATTTTCACTGCATTTGCCTCTGGCAAATTTTCCCATGAGGATACCACTCGACCAGTGCCTCTGATTACTCTGACACACAGACTGGGACCAAATCCCTTCAATTTGTCTCAAGCAACTTTTTTAAAAAAACATTTTTAATAGAGCAGTTGTAGGTTTACAGAAAAACCATGCAGAAAGTACGGATTTCCCATATACTGCCTCCACCCCACACCCAGTTTTCCCTATTAACATTTTGCATTAGTGTGGTGCCTTTGTTAAAATTGATGAAACATTTTGTAATTATTAATTATAGTCTCCAGTTTACATTAGGGTTCACTCTTTGTATTTTACATTTCAAACAATTTGATTAAATCACTACTATCATGAGGATGCTGTGCAAGAGGATGAAGCTAACCTGCTTTACTGACCTCGTTGCTTACGTGGGTCTTATATTCAACCAGGTGAAGAAATCCCAATACCCATTGCAGTCTAACTTAAAAGATATGTGGTTTTCTCTTATGTTTCTGTATTGACCTTTTTGAGTGTGATGAATCAATAATAAAAATCTGCAAAACAATGCAATTTACATACTTGTGATAAAAGTAGAGGATTTTCTGTTTCTTACACAGGCAAAGCAAAGTCTGCATACAATGGAGTCATGGCTCATGAGAACAAGGGGGCTGATAGTTGGGTAACACACAGAAAAAGGGAAGAGATGTTCACTAGCCACTAAGATTATTTTAAAAAGTAATATCAACATGAAAGATAAGAGTGTGAAAAGATGCAAAGGTGATTACCATCACAGGGATGCTTTGGGTGACTCAGGATTCAGGGGAGGATCTAGGGGAAATAGGAGTCCTGTGTATGTGTTTCACCCGTTGCTTGTGTCTGTACAGGATGAAAATCACGGAGCCACTCGTCTAGATCATGAGTCCAAAATACCAAAATTCAGAGAATACTAACAATGATGCATATAGAGTCTGATTATGTCATGATCTGGAACAGAACAATATCCAAAATCTCTTTTCTGGGTAGTGTTTCTGCTGATCCATTTTCTAGGCATGTACATAGGACAAATGATATTTACCAACAAGTACTGGATACAGCAGGGGGAAGTAGAAAAGTCAATGTACTTTGGAGCATTTGCTTTCAACTCCAACTGGTTTTCATGGAGCTGATTTTGATGGTTTGGAAGACATCTAAGATGCAGGTGGTGAAAAATGGACAAACTCCTACGAATTCTATGACAATAGAAAATGATTGCATCTAAAACCATGAAAGGAATGTTTCAACCAAAATGCTGCCATTGTCTGGGACATGCCATTAGAATGATCAAGAAGTTGGCTATAATTAAGTGCTAGACAATCAAACCTGTGGACCTTAATCTGCATCCAGTGAAGTGAAGAGAGAATGGTAAAGAAAAGAGAAATTCCCCAGAATTCCAACAACAGTCTGTTATAAGAAGAGTAATCCCATTGCCAAATCCCTGGAGGCCATTCTGTCACTCAGCACATTTTCCTTTAAAATGGGAATAATCAGTCCTGTGAGCAAAAAGGTGCATTGAAGATTTTTTTTTTTACCGGGAGGTCCTGGGGATCGAACCCAGGTCCCTCCATATGGGAGACGGAAGCCCAACCATTTGAGCCACATCCGCCCCCCAAGCATTGAAGATTTTTAACACCAAGAGTTTACTTCGATTGTGTAGACGTGTGGGATTGCTAAAGATTTCAGAGGCAGAAGAGATGCAGAGAATCACCAATGTATTTCACAGCAAAGTCAGCGCCAAAGATGAGACAATGTTAACCTGGGTGAAGCAATGACAAGTGAGAACAAATGGAAAGAAAATCAGAATATACTGTAATTTGTTAGCATATTGGAAAAAACAAATTTTGGGTGCTACCCACATCATACAACAAATTGATTCTGAATGGATTGTTGATTTGTTTTAAAGATAAATAATGACATTTTTAGAAAAACGCAAAAAATGTTTGCAGTCTTGGAATAAAATATTAAGACAAAACCATTAACCATTCAGGTGAAATGACACAGATTATATTTAAATGATTTGATTCTCATCAAGAAAGATGAAGAGGAAGAAAGAGAATTCATATCAGCATCAAGAACTCTATCAAACCAATACATAACAAGATAGACCACACAATATAATAAAAAATGGAGAATACATTCCAACAGAAACCTTTTAAGTTATTCAATAGATAATAAAATGAAAAACGCTCAATGTTTTTAATACCCAGAAAATATAAATAAAACTGCTACCTGGTACCAACACACAACAGCCAGAAAGGTAAAATGAGAACTGGCAAGAAATACCAAGTTTTGACAAGGATATGGATAAATCAGAAATCTGATACAGTGTTAGGTGGGTGAAAATTGTTAAAAAATATTTTGGAAAACTGATAGTGATACCGATCAATGCAGGAGTTCTCTCCCTGATGTGCATGGGAAAGCCAATTATGTAACACTAGAGTTTCAAAGAGAGAGTTTATTGCTGAGAGCAAAGCAAGGAAAATGGAAGGCCAATTGGTTATAAATATGCCTCCCGAAACTGGAGAAATTTACAATGTTTTATAGCATTCAAACAAAGGCAGACAGGCTCAGGATGATAACGAAGTTAGACATAGTCTAATTGCCAAACATGCATGGATTGGTTACATGCTTAGTTTTACTTGGTTTAAAGTTTAGGCTATTGTGCATGTCAGGTGGGCCAACTCTGATTAGAGCTGCTTTGTTTTATTTAGCAAGATAACTTAGGGATTTGGGGTGGTCAGTCCTGGGCTGACTCATTTTTTAATCAACAAGGGGTTACATGCAAGGGCACCTGATTTCAGTGGGCTATGTGCAAGGGTACCCCACTTTAGGGCTGCAAAATAAGAATGAGATAAAAGCAGGGACAGTAACAAGTAGTCCCGTGGCCATCCAGTTATCAGGTAAGGTCATGCAGTTTCAAAACAGCATCAGCGTTAAAGAAACAAGGCATCTAGGTTGCAGTTCAGTGATACACAAACAGTTGCAGATACCTGCTTCTGGCTACTAAAAGGCTGACATGATTCAAGGCTATAATTCAGTAAACTCACAGGGATTGGTATTTTCTTTTGGCTATATTGTAAAATATCAGAAGGTTAGCAGTTGCTTAAAATATAGTTCAGTGAGTCAAAACACATCTGTTCATTTTTCAGTAGCAAATCCTCCATCATCTTTTTGCCAATTCCTCAATCCTGAGGGATTTATGGGCCTCAATCATTCTGGCTTCTTCCTCCTGAAAAGGGACGGTGTCCTCATATTTCTAAGGGTTGGAGGAATGGAAATCTTAGATTGCCACTGCACGTATTCCTTGACTTTGGGTTTTGGCTGGACTATCAAGACCTTTGCTGCTAATCTAGTTTGGCAAGGCTGAGATAAAAAGCAGAGATAATTTAAAAATGAGTATGCCTATAAGTATCAACAAGAACACCATTAGTCTGCTTGTAATATGGAATAGAACCAAGATCCTATCCCTGAGGGAATCAAACAAAATATATCAAAGATGCTGAAAGAGGGAGGATTGGTGTCTCTTGCATTAATCTGATTTTTCATATAGTTTAGTATACTAGTTACATTGTCAGATTCATTTGGTATACAGGTACAACTTTCAGTTTTTATTATAGCACATGTTCCTCCCGGAGAGGCTGTTAAAATATCTAATGCC
>JAQZBX010052744.1:0-19050 GCA_029593785.1 Cabassous unicinctus | reverse complement strand
GTGTCTTACTTTTTTCATTTTGTCTTCAAAGAAGTTTTAGGTTGCAAAAAAGTCACATATCAAATTCAGGGGACTCCCTTATACCCAACATCCTCCTACTTTTCCCCCTTCCCCCATTAATAACATTTTATATGTGGATGGTACATTTGTTACAACTGATGTATAAATATTGAAACATAGCTACCAACCATGGTAAATGGTTTACGTTATGGTTTACATGGATTGTATTTTCTAAAGATGGCCACAACAGTAGCTTGCATCCCACATATTATCTTACAATGTGAACTTGCCATGCCCCTATCAAGAGGTAGAGCCTAATTCCTCTGGCCTTGAATCTGTGCTGGCCTTTATGTAACCAAAAGAATGTGGCAAAAGGGACACTGTGTGATTGCTGAGGCTGAGTAAGAAATAACATTCATTTTCTACCTGGCATTCTTGGGTTTCTCCTGGGGGAATCCAGCCATCATGACAGAAGTCCAACCACCATGAGACCTCTATGCTGGAAAGATCACATGCAGGCACTTTAGTTGATAGTTGCAGATGAGCCTAGTCTTCCAGCCATCCCCACCGAGGCACCAGAGATGTTACTGAAACTGTCTTGGATCCTCTAGATGAGCCCATCTGCCAGCTGAGTGCCACTGGGTGATTTCAGTCACTGTCATGAGAAGCAGAAGGGTCACTGGCTAAGGACTACTGAAATTATTGATCCACAAAATCCATGAAATATAATAAAATGGGCAATGTTTTAATCCTCTAAATTTTGGGATAGTTTGTTCCATAGCAATAGTACATGAAACAAGGAGCTTTGGGGACCCTTACAATTTAACAAAATTTTCAACAATATAGTGTGTGAGGCATTGTACAAGATCTGGGGATTATGGCAAAGTCTCAAACTACATCCTTGTTCTTAAGGGGCATACAGGAAAGCAGGCTTGCAAATAAATGTAAGTACAATCAAATACTATTGGGGCTATGATAGAAAAATGAATGGAATAATTCTGGAGGGCAGAAAGTAGGGATGAAAAATGGTTATGTCATACATAATCCTAGAGGTTTTGCCATCTACTCTTTCTTTTAGCCCTTCAGCTTCCACATGACTAGAAATTGGAATAGCAGACATCCTTGCCTCATTCCTGATCTCAGGGTAAAAATTTTAAATGTTGTAGTGTTTTTGTTTTTGTTTTGTTTTTGCAAAAACTATTATCAGAGTAGGGAAATTCCCTTCTATTCCTCAATCTATATTTGATTTTGTCTGTTGAATTTTGTCAAGTGCTTTTTATGAATATGATATGATTTTTCTCCTTTATTCTGCTAATGTGGGGAATTAAAGTGATTGATTTTCAAATATTAAACCACTTTTGTGATCTTGGAATAAACTTGATTTGGTAGTGATATATTATCCATTTACTATATTAATAGATTGCTGGATTTGCTTGTTTTAAGATTTTTTGCATTTATGTTCATGAGAAAGATTTTCTGAATTTTTCTATCTTATTGTATTAGTCAGGGTTCTCTCAGGAAACAGAATCAACAGGAGATATCTTTCAATAATATGAGATTTTATAAGAGTCTCTCACGTGACCGTGGGGATGCATAAGTCCAGGTTCCACAGGCGGGCTGCGAAACAGGGGCTTGGATGAAAGTCAAATGAAAGGTCCTTGATGAGTCTCTGGGAGAAGTTGGCTGTCCAAAGACAAGCTGGGAAATTCTCTCTGAATGTTGAAATCACTTCCCCTTTTAAGGCATTCAACTGATTGGATAAAAGTGTCACCCATTGTGCAATCTCCCTGATTGATGCAGATGTAATCAGCCATCCATGCAGTAAACTCACTGGTGATCAAAGTCCATAAATGCTCTTGTATTACAATTAGCCCAGTGCCTGCTGGACCTACCACTTGGACACAATTACCTGGCCTAGTTGACACATTAGCCTAACAATCACACTTATAATGTAGTGTTCTTGTTAGGTTTTTGTCTCCGGGTTATGCTGGCATCTTAAAATGAGTTGGTAAGTATCCCCTCATTTTTTGTTCTCTGGAAGAATTTCTGCAAAATTGGCATTATTTCTTTCTTAAATGATTTGAGAAATCATCAGTGAAAGGGATTGGGGGGTTCTTTGTTGGAAGGTTTTAAGTTACAAACTTAATTTATTAATTAGCAATAAGACTATTCAGATTTTTTACTGCCTCATGTCAGTTTGCTAAGTTGTTTGTCAAAGACTTTGGCCATTATATTTAAATTTTCAAATTTATTGGTATCAAGTTATTTATAATATCCTATTATTATCTGCTTAATGTCTGTTGGATTTGCAATGTTTCCTTTTTTCATTTAAAATTTTGCTATTTTTTTTTCCTTTTCATGTATCCCAAAGGCTCTTGAAGAACCAACATTTGGTTTTCTTGATTTTCTAAATTTTGCATTTGTTTTTTATTTCATTTGTTTATTCTCATGATTGTTATTACTTCTATTTTCTTTAGGTTTGTTTTATTGTCCTTTTCTATCTTCTTGAAATTGATACCTAGATCATTGATATTTTTCAGCCTTTTTTATTTCTAATATATGCATTTAAAACTTTAATAAATTCTTAGTTATACTTGCATCCAACCAATTTTAATATGTAACATTTCCTATTTTCATTTTTATTCAGTTCAAAATATTTTTCTGATTTTTAATTGAAATTACTTCTTTAAACCATAGCTTATTTAGAAATTTATTGTTCAATTCCCCAACATATGGATAATTTCTATTAAAACTTTTTTTCTAGCTTAATTCCACTATTGTCAGAAAACATTACAATGAATATAATTCAAATTCTTTGGAATTTATTGAGACCTATTTTATGGCCCTGCAGATCATCAATTTTGGTAAATGTTTCATGTACATTTGAAAATGCTCTATAGACAGTCTTTGTTGTTGCAGTGTTTTAATTATTTTGTCATGAATTTTGATTCTAGGTCCAGATGGTTTACTGTGTTGTTCAGATTTTCTATATCCTTATGGATTTTTCATCATTTGTTCTATCGGTTCTTGGGAGAGGAATTTTAAAGTCCCCTCCCCCCATGATTATATGTTTGCCTATTTCACCTTTTAGTTCTGCCAATTTTTGCTTCAGAAGTTTTGAAGCTATGCTAACAATGCATGAAAATTTAGAGTTGTTATATCTTCCTGGTGGATTGAAATGTCCTCTTTTTCTCCAGTAAGTCTTCTCAACTAAAAGTCTATTTTGTCTGTTATTAATATGACTAAAGAAGGTTTCCTTCCATTTGTATCTGCATGGTATATATTTTTCTTCCTTTTTCTTTTTACCTTTCTGTGTCATATATTAATGTGTACCTCTTGAAAGCAGCATATGATTAATTATTTCCCTCCATTTGACAATATTTTCCTTTTAATTGGAGCATTTAATATTTGTCTATTTAGTGTCATTACTGATATATTTGAGTTTATATCTGTAACCTTCATAGCTGTTTTGTATTTTTCTATCAGATTTTTATTTTTACATTTACCCTTTTTATTAACTTGTAAGTGAAACATTCTTTTATTGAGCTTTTAGGGGTTGTGATGGTTAGTTTTATGTGTTAACTTGGGTAGGTTATAGTACCCAGTTATTTAATCAAATGCTAACCTAAGTTTGCTGTGGGGGTATTTTGTGGATGTAGTTAACATCTACAAGTAGTTGACTTTAAGTAAAGGTGATTACCCTTCATAATGGGGGTGGGCCTCATCCAATCAGTTGAGCAAAAACTGAAGTTTCCTAGAAGAGAAATTCTGCCTCAAAACCACAGCATCAACTCCTACCTGAGTTGCCTGAGTGCTAACCTGCCCTACAAATTTTGGACTTGCCAGGCTCCATAGTCATGTGAGTCAATTCCTTAAAATAAACCTTTCTCTCTCTCTTTCTCTCTCTTTCTCTTTCTCTCTCTCTCTTGGTTCTGTTTCCCTGTCCCTGACTGATACTATAATCTAATAGAAATAAGTACTTTTATCCTTTCCCATACAATGCAAGAAACTTTAGCATACTTTAGTTCTACTTACTCCACTTCTTCCTTTTTTATTATTTTGTCATGAATTTTTATTCTAAATATATTTTAAACTATAGAAAGCATTATTATTGTTTTTGAACAGGCAGCATTTAGTTTTATGGACAAATTTAACTTTTCCATTGCTTTTCATACCTTTCTGCATTTTCATGTCTTCATAAACTACCAATTTCTTATGCCTGAAAAACTTTCTTTGGTATTTTTTTGGTAAACTGTGTCAGCTGGTGATGAGTTCTCTTTGTTTTTGTTTGTCTGAAGACATATTTATTTTGCTGTTACTTGTCATTTTTTCCTTTTTATTGAGGTATAACATACACAAAATAAATTGTACAAATCTTAATTGTACAGCTTGATGAAATTTTATTCACACATAAACTCCTGTAACCATACCACCCAGATCAAAATATAACGCTTCAATTTTTAAAAAAGTTTTTATTTATTATTCCCCCACTGAGATGGCTCCCTTGTCTGTTTATTCATTGTTTTTGCTCATTGTCTGTTTGTTGTCTATTTGCTTTTGTTTTTCCTTTAGGAGGCACTGGGAACTGAACCCAGGACCTCCCATGTGGAAGGCAGGCACTCAGCTGCTTGAGCCACATCCACTCCCTGCTTTTTTGGGGGGTTTTTTTGCTTGTTGTCTGCTCGTTGTCTGCTCATTGTTTTTGCATGTTGTCTGCTCATTGGTTTGTTTGTTTGTTTGTTTTTATGTCTGCTCATTGTTTGTTTTGTCTTCTTTAGAAGGCATCGGGAACCAAACCCGGGACCTTTTGTGTGGGAAGCAGGCACCCAACCACTTAAGCCACATCTGCTCCCCATAAAGCTTCAATTTTGAAGATATTTTTCATTGGATAGAGACTTCTAAGTTGGCAGTAATTTTTTTCTCACACATTCTAAAGGCCTCATTCTATTGTCTTCTGAATTCCATTGTTTCTGTTGAGAAATCAGCTGTCAGGCTTATTGTTGCTTCTTTGAGAATAATATACCTTTTCTCTGGCTCCATTTTAGATGTTCTTTTTTTCCTTTGTTTTTCATTAGTTTTATATTCATGTGCATAGGTGTGTTTTTCTTCAAATGTATCCTTTTTGGGATTTGCAGTTTCTTAAATTTGTGCCTTCATGTCATGCCAGTTTTGGAAAATTCTCAGTCATCATCTATTCAAGGATTGTTTCTTCCCCTTCAAGGACTCGAATTTCATGTATGTTAAAACTTCTAACATGTGCCATTTGTCTTTTAAGCTCTTTTCTGTATTTTCCATCCTTTATGCTGTCAATTCTTCAATTTGAATATTTTCTATTAACCTATATTCCAAGTCACTACCTTTTTTAGCTCTGTCTAATCTAATGTTAAACCCATTGAGTTATTAGTTTCAGCCATTTGATTTCCTGAAAATATATTAAGTTATTTGATAAACTTCTCCATCTTATCAATTTCTTAGAACATAATAATGAGCTATTTTGAAGTCTTTGAAAACTCTAATGTCTGTTTTGCCTGTGGGTCTGTTTCTTTTATTTGCTTTTTCTCTTTGCTCTATTTCTTGGTATTCCTGTGAAGTTTTAAAAATTGGATGCTAGAAATTATCTAAGAAAAAGTGTGGAGGCCCTGGATCATGGTATCTTCCTCCAGAGAAGATTTACCCTGCCCTCTGGTAGACAGCTATGATGGATTCAGATTGTCTCAGGGATTGATCTGACTTGAGTTTGGGGTACAGTTTTGTAAGACTCAGTTGAAGAATTTGTATGGCTTTGTCTACCTCTGATTTGTCCCACCTCTAAAGTGGGGTCTCAACTGACCCCAAAGGAGTGGCCCAAGTGTTTATCAGGACACTTCCTTCTTGGCAGGTCCTAAAACCCAATTTTGTATCCCCAGGGTCACAATAAGGTCAAAAGCTGTTCTCAGATTTCTAGTCATTTTTTCTTATTTTCTTAGCCTCTCATTTGATTCAGTTTAAGAAGCAATAAATTCCCTGAGGAAATACTGGAGCAGAGCATTGGTCTCAGTTCTCTGCACATCCTTTATGTTTGGGCTTTGGCTCCTCAAGTTCTGGCAGGCATGGCACATCTGAACCCAACTTCTGTATCCATTCTCATGAGATTCTGTTTTCTCTTTCTATTATCTCTGCCTACTTTTCAGCCTCTCATCTAACCCTATTTAAAATTTTGCAAATGCTCCAGAAGAGAAAGTCATGATCAGATTGTTGGATTCAAATGGTGATATTTTCTTCACTCTAAGATCTTGACCCTTGACATCCTGCCTGCCTCTGCATGTCAAATGCTTTCCTGCAGATGTTTTTGTATTATGTTCAGCTTTTCTACTTACCTGGTTGTTCTGTTATAAGTTACTTCATCATAACAATAGCTAGTTTAATTTTTTGCCTTCATTTTTATTTTATTTTTATTGAAGTATATCATTCGTACATGAACATACATAAACAATAAGTATATAGTAAAAGTTGTGAACTTACAAAACTAACATGCATATTATCATACAGGCCTCCATACATCACCCCACCACCAACACCTTGCATTGCTGTGACAAATCCCATATGTGCCTCATATTTTCTCATAAATTCACGAATTAATTTGGTTTTACAGTAAAACCTCTGTTGTACATGTACAAATTGTAGATTCTCAGGTTACTAGAATGAACTTGGATATAACTTGGAAATTAAGATGGAAACTACTGATGCCAGAGTTCCAAAAATAACTCTACTGTTTTTAGCACAAATCCTTAAAAAAATCCACAAGGTCCATTTTTAACCCATGAAAAAAAAAAACAAACATAAAAATAAAGCCCACTTTACACAACAATAAGTGAAGGAAAAGGAATTAGTCTAGTACCTGATACATGTGTGCTTGGAAATACTTGTGGAACAATTTTTTTAAAAAAGGAAGAAGCTGATGAGGTGGTAAAGGAGATTCTGATACTGAGAAAACATAATGTTCTGTCAAATTATAATAAAGAAATTGATAAAAAATGTAAAGATGATGATTCTTTTGAATGAAAGGACAAACTACTTTGACCTCTGATTCGATGAATAATTTTATAAAAAGATGGTCATATTACTCTGCTCAGGAGGTCATGTGACTAAAATTTTTTCTCTCTACTTTCATGAGAAAAAATGGCAAAATAACAACCAGATGGTAGGAAAAACAGGCTTAACAAGTTTCAGATTTGCCTGTAAAGAACTCCCAACACAGGTTCAGCTCCTATAGACTAAAATAACATCCTTTCTATTATATAGATCAGGGGTCAGCAAACCATCATTCTGGAACTAAATATGGCATACCACCTGTGTTTTTAAATAAAGTTTTATTGGAACATAGCCACTCGATTTTTGGAAGTGTTAAGCAGACTGGAACCTGTTTGGTTCCCTTTCACAGAAATATACCAGGCCCTACACCCGTTATTTATCTCTTTTAACAACTTTGTGTAGTTAAGTCCCATTTACGTATAATAATTTGTGAAGAAGCCTAAGTGCTCGTCTTCTTTCTGCAGACAATGACACTCAGGGAACCTATAACTTTTCTTGGATAGTGTGGGCATTTGAATTGGAGAGCATCTTTGTATATTCTGCTTCTGAAGCCTGTAATTGATGCCTTAAACTACTGTGTATAACTTAGTGTGACACACTTCTCTTGCATAAATACAAAGTTACTCAATAATTCATTTCCTAGTCTTCTTATTAAATCATGATACACTAATGTGGTTTTAATGAGGCTGTAATGTGCTTTTCCAGGGGAACTCTGCAGGGGTATAACAATTAAAGTACCATGATTTTAAAGCACAATTGCCTCAAGAATAAGTGCAGCTCATCAATCAAGAAGATGGCACTTTTGGGACCAGAGATGGGAAGTTCCCCTAAACACCTTCTACACAGTTGCTGTGGAATATGGAGATCAAATTGATGAAGACTTAGAATACAAATATGAGATGCTTACATGTGACTCTCTGAAAACTTCTATACACTGAGGAAGAAATAAAACAAAGGAAAGAGAAATATTGATGCTTTCTACACTAATTGCTTTAAATGCCGTAAGTAATCTATTTCAGGTACTTGGTAATATTTCTCTTTGACTTCCTCTGTTTGCTTTAATAGGTTTAATTTTGTTTTCTTTATAATTGTCCTTTAATGTTTTGTTTAGTTGTGAAAGATGCCACATATGTTTTTTGAAAGGAGGGAGAGAATAAATTCTAAAGAGAAAACCAACCAAACAAATACAGAGACTTGTTTTCCCTGAAAATATCTCTGTACTTCTCAATATACTACCACTTAGAATTAAAACATCCTTCTATGAGCTAGGTGTTTAACATTATAAAACTTAGCAATGAGGAACATCAATTCAATATAATAAACATTATTTGAGCACTTAGATAGTCAGTGCAAAATAAAATGCCATATATTATAAAGATATAAAGAAGAATAAGTGATTCTATGATCCCACAGCATGAGAGAAGACAAATTTGTATGCAAATAACATTAATAGATGGAATCCTATGAGAACTGCTGTTACAGAACTACTATAGTAACTTTAATTTGAATTATGCTTTTGCAGTTTACAAAGGGCTTTTATATACATTATTGTACATTTGAATCCCACCAAAATTCCATGAAGTGGGTGAACATTATTATCCTTATTTTACAGATGAAGAAATTGGGGTTCAGAGTTGTTGATCAGCCCAAGTTCATACGACAAATAAGAAGAGAAGTCAGACTCCAAGTCCTTTGCCTAATCCACTGTATTATTCTGCTTTTCATATAAAATATGAAAAGGCAGTGCATTAGTGAGTTCTCTGTAAAGAATATTAAGCTCAATAACATACATTTGTGCTGTCAGGGAATACTGATCTGACCATGTCACATCCAAATCCGTTACTGGCTGTAGATGATGGACTATAGTTAATAGGGTTCACTGTTTCTGTTGTAGAGTCCTATGTTTTTATTTAATTTTTATTCTAGTTAACATATACACAATCTAAAATTTCTCCTTTAATTGTATTCATATATAATTCAGTGCTGTTAATTATGTTCAAAATATTTTGCTACAATCACCACTATCCATTACCAAAACTTTTCCACTATTCCAAAGAAATTCTGTACCAATTAAGCATTAACTCCCCGTTCCCTACCCACCCCAGTTGCTGGTAACCTGTATTCCAGTTTCTGAGTATAAATTTACATATTCTAGTTATTTCATATAAATGAAATCATATAATATCTATCCTTTTGTCTGTGGCTTATTTCACTCAGCATGACATCTTCAAGCTTCATCCATGTTGTAGCATGCATCAGAACTTCATTCCTTTTTATGACTGAATAATTTTCCATTATAATGTATATAACACAATTTATCCATTCATTTGGTTTCTGCTTATGTGTCTCTGATAAGAGAGGTCTTCCCTGTCCAGACTGTACTAAATTCTGACCCCAGCCCCTACACTATCACTCTCATCCAGTTTTTTTTTATTCACAACATTATAACCCCTGGACATGTCATATATATGGTATATATTTGTTAGTATATTTATTACCTTCTTACTCTGTAAAAGAAAACATTATCTAGATTTACATGTGCAAATGCATATGGATATGCTCACATAGAAGATATCTGATAGGACATTATCCAACAAAAGAACAGTGATTATTTCAGAGGGAAAATGGGAAGGTGACTGCTTCCTGATTTAAGCACTTCTGTGCTACTTGAGTTTTTCCATCATAATAAATAAATTTTATTTTAAAATTATTATTATTTTTAAAAATATTTATTTATTTATTTCCCCTCCCCCATTGTTTTGTGCTCACTGTCTGCTCTCTGTGTGTTCTTCTGTGTCTGCTTGTCTTCTCTTTAGGCAGCACTGGAAACCAATCTTGGGACCTTCCGGAGTGCGAGAGAGGTACTTAATCTCTTGCACCACCTCAGCTCCCTGGTCTGCTATGTCTCTTATTGTCTCTCCTCTGTGTCTCTTTCTGTTGCATCATCTTGCTGTGCCAGTTCTCCATGTGGGCCAGCATTCCTGTGTGGGCAGCACTCCTGCACAGGCCAGCACTCTGTGCAGGCCAGCTTGCCATGGGGGCCAGCTTGCCTTTCACCAGGAGGCCCCAGGAATCAAACCCTGGACCTCCTATATGGTAGATAGGAGCCTAATTGCTTGAGCCATATCCGTTTCCCTTTAAATTATTTTTAAATGCCACTTTTCTCAGAAAGCCTAAAAGAGCAACGAAGCAGATATGAAGACTTGGTTGATTATTGGCTCTGTAACTTACTAGATATGTAACATCTAGCAATTGATTTCATCTCTCTAGAAACCAAATCCGTTACTTGACTAGGAAGCAGACACCATGTGACTCCAGCCTGGCTATACAATATTCTTGGACACTGGCCCACACTAAAGAGTATAGATAACTGAATAGATGAGATTTTGGAGAGGAGGTTAACATAATTTTGCCTCATGTCATTTAGCATTGACATTTAAAGGCTCCATAAAGCTTCTTCCCCTTTTTACCCAGGATGTGAATTAATATTGCAACAGTTAATTTTATCCATCTAGGTTTCCCAATCAATGCTTTTACTTGGAAGATATTTATGTTTAGGATGCTGAAAAGCTTTTCCTCACAGTCATGTCCCTAAGGCATTCTAATACCACTTTTTAGAGGTAAGTGCTGAGGCCTTGGACCCTTGATGTGAGAAACAAAATATAATGACTGTAGCACTTGGCAAATATAAAGCTTGGTGCAAAGTGGAGTGAGAATGCTCAAGCATACAGAACGAACAAGAGAAACAGAGTGCAATGCCCCCAGCTTTTGATCATTACAATTAGAAATGAAAGCAACAGCTATAATTTTGAAGGTTGGACCACCCCCTTCCAAGCATTATGTATATTAGTTGTCCTTGCTTGTTAGGCACATTTTCTTTTCAGTCTCTGTCACCTGCTTCCTCCTTCACTCATCAACTTTGCTATGCTAAGGCTCTGTTTACTCCCAGAATAGTTCATTGAGTTCTTTCTCCAGGTCTTTACTGGCATCCATCTTCCATCTAATCCAGCATATTCAAATTTCTACAATACTGATTTCAACATGCCCATCCTCTGCTTAAATGTTTCCTAATATATACAGAATTAAATTTAACTTTCTTTAACTGGCCCCTCTGGAATTTGATTTCCTAATTTCATAAGAGAAAGAGTAGATTAAGTGATATTAAAAGACCTGGGTTCAATTTTAGCTTCTATGATTTTGTTTGGATTTTAAAAATCTTTTTTAGCTTCAACCTTCTCACTTGTAAAATGGGATGCATTGTAAGGATCAAATGAATAAAGGCTTATGAAAGTACTCTGTATGCAGTAAACACTATAAAATATAATAGTAGTACTAACATTTATAGAGTACTTATGAAATGCCAGGCAGTGTATTAACTCACTCAATCCTCACAGCACCCTAGGAAGCCTATTATTATTTCCATTATATGAATAAGACAACCAAGGTACATGTGGGTTAAATAATGCAACCTATTTACACAGCGAGACAGCAGTAGACCTGGGAGTAAAATGCAGGCAGTCTAGCCCGAGCCTATGTTCTCTGTCATTTCTGCAGCCCTGCCATCGGTCATGATGACAGCATGATCCTAACAAAGAGGCAGCCATTCAGGCTTCCATGTCAATGCTCCCTTCTCACTGTTTCAGAACATGCCATGCTCAACTCTACCTCCTGCCCATTGTGACTTTTCCTTCCTTCCTTTCTGCAGTCAAATCCTTCAAAGTCCAGTTAACTCCCACCACTTTCAAAAGTCTCCCTTGACCACAATACAAATTAAAACCTCCACTCATCTCTCATCAGGAGCTCTCACCCAGCCCTTAATTTTATCCACTGCGTGTTTGTATTTTCCAACTGTCAGTTCCTTCAGGCAAGATGGATCTAATTCCTCTCTGTTTTCCCAGCATGGGGCACGATGGAAGGTGCTCAGTGAATGTCTCCTGAACAAATGAGTATTTTCTAATTTGGCATTCTTTAAACTTACCTATTTATAAGAATCACTTGAGGCCAATTGATAAAAAATACCTATTTCTGTGCCCTATGTCAGACCTGCTGAATCAACAACTCTTGAGATGGATGGGGCCAACTTCAGGTGAGTCTCATGATCAGGTAAGATTGGGTCTTGCTCAAAGGCTATTAATGAGGGGTGCACATTTGAATTTCCTGGAAAGCTTTTCAAAATAGGCAAGCCCATTTTCATCTCCATCATTCTTAGAGGTTCTGATTCATTAAATGTATGGTATGTTTTGAAAAAGACCTGTAGATGATTCTTATGTTTCCCTTTCCCAGCCCTGCCTCAGTTAAAACACAATTTTAATTGCTTCATGTACGTGCACTGTGATTCACAACCCCCACCCTCCACCTTCCAACCCAAAGGGACTGAAGTATTGATGGTGGGCCCCATGCATGTCTTATACTTCCGAATTCAACGCAATGCCAAGGATATAACAGGTGTTAGAAAGGAGATTGTTCGATTGAATTAAAAGTTCTATTCCATTCCATGTCTGTGATGGTTAAATTCTTTTGTCAACTTGGCTAGGTTATAGTGTCCAATTGTGTGGTCAAGCAAGCACTGGCCTGATTGTTACTGTGAGGATATTTCATGGATTTCAATCATTAGTCAATTGGTTGCATCTATGACTGATTACATCTAAAATCAACAAAGGAAATTGCCTTCAGCAATGAGTGAAGTCTCATCCAGTCATTTGAAGGCCTTAAAGGGACAACTGATTATTTCAGCAGTCAGAACGAATATCTATCTCTACTTTAGCCATCCAGCTTCTCCTGGGGAATTCACTGAAACCTTCATCTGAGTACTCAGCTTGCAGCTTGCCCTATGGAATTTGGACTTGCCAATCCTCACAGTTGCTTGAGCCAATTCCTAAAACAAATCTCATAATATTTACATAAAGATATATCCTGTTGCTTCTGTTTCCATGGAGAACCCTGACAGATATATTATATATACCCTACCTTCCACCAAACTAGCTTTTGGCCCTACTAAGTATCCAAATCTATGCTTTTGGTTTAATTCACTTGTATCTTTGACTGGTTAGCTCTTTCTACCCTGGAATCTGTAGTCACTGGCTTTAATACCTACCCTCATTGGAATTCTCCATCATTTCAATCTGGACATTTGGATTTATTCAGCAATTGTTGTAAGCCCTGCATCAACTTTGAAGCATCTCTTGGTTGCCAGTTAACCCATGCTGTTGCCCTTGGTAATGATATATACCCAGCAAGATCAGTTCTACTGTAAATGAATCATGACTCTACCTGTGATAAGGCTGATTGGACACACAAGAACTGCTCATCCAGAAAAATATCTCCCCAAAAGACCTGCCTAGGTGCATAAATTTCTAAAATGACAGCTATACAATTTTCTTACCTCTGTAACAATGCAAACATAACATGGGGGAGGGACATATTAACATCCACAAATATACACTAGTTGATCAAGTTGGTGCAGAAGGTGGCCATGATAGTATAACATGGGTCTAGTGAACTTTGATTGATGGAAGAGAAGGGAAGGTCCACCTGGCATTTGGGGGCAAGATCTCTAATAAGCCACTCTGTTACATGTATTCCTGACTGAAGAAAGGCAGAGCTGTTTAATGAAACTGCAAAAGGGGACACCCAAAACATAACTTATCATGTAACACTTTTCTGAGAACACAGGAATGAAATAGTAGACTTTTTGATCACTCAATCCAAGTAATTTCTAAATTTACATCTGCCTTTAACCCTATAGTTTTAATATGCTGTTGATTATTGCTACTCCTTTGATTTTTCAACCTCTTATCCTCTAGCTCAGACCCACTCTTACTTCCTCTCCTAGTCTCTTATGAAATGCTAGGCAGTGTATTAACTCCTTTAAACATGCTATTTTCCCTCAGGCCTTGATTTTCACTCCTCCACTTTCCTTGAATGTGAGATGTCTTGGTAAAGAAGAAAAAGTTAGAGAAAAAAAACCTTCTACTTGGAATTCACTATTTGCCCGTTCTACAGTTGGTGTGTGTGTGTGTGTGTGTGTGTGTGTGTGTGTGTGTGTGTGTGAGAGAGAGAGAGAGAGAGAGAGAGAGAGAGAGAGAGAGACTGATCTTTATTTTCCTAAAAGAGAATTGGGAGCTTATTGTATTATGTAATTAAATAATATGAGCTTTGGGTTTATTTCTTTTCTTTCATTTTTTTCCTTTCTTCTCTTTCCTCCTTCTCTTTTTCTTAAGTTGCTTTGAATTGTAATAAAGGCCAAACAATCTGCCATTGTATACAATTTGCACACAAGCTGCCAAGCTGGCTGCCAGGTTTAGTCCTGATGTGATCAAGAATACAAAGGCACTGAAAAAACCGGTTTTCTACAGGAAATAGAAATTTATTAAAATCAGGCCTCCTCAAATACCCTGGGGTTAGGCTGGCAGCCTGCCAGGTCACCGGGCTAGAAGAGAAGGAGAAGGGCAGATGTGATCTTGCAGGCCCCACTCAGGCCAGGCTGGGGAACAGCTGTGATGCACATGAAAGAATCTCCATGTGACTCCACCTGGGACACCAGAATTATAGGTTCCTACTCTCTAGGTTTTCTAAGAAGTGTCATTCCTGGATTCTGGGATTCTAGCCAATATATATTTCAATTTTCCTCTGCATCTTTTTTCCAGCAGAATAAAATGTTAACTTTATGGAATCTTGAGTTCTAATCCAGCAGAGTTCTGTCATTTCTCTAAGCCTTAGTTACCCCATCTTTCCAAATGGGAATAATACCTACTTCATCAATTATGGACTTAAATGAAATAAAATCCAGTAATGACAAATATTGCCATTGTTATCCCATCCCACCCCAGTATGGGGTACTCAGGACAACTGGGTCTCAAATTAGACATTGGTTTGGATATTACTTCAGTTCAGGGATAGTTCCTTAGGTTTTCCTCTAATACTGAAATAATGGCTAACCCTTACTGAGGATTTACTTGGACCAACAATTATTCTAGTACTTTAAAATTATTAACTCATTTAATCCTCACAAAACCCCTCTGACTGTGGCTGAAAGGGGTAGTCTGGGGATGTAAATGTCAATTGAAAGAAAGCGAGAGAACAAGCTAGGGACTGAATAACACAGTGAATGCAGAGGTGGATGAGGATTGTGATTAATAGTATAAATACAAGAATGTTCTTCTATGAACTAGAACAAATGTACATCACTATCACAAGGTGGTAAGAATATAGAGATGCATGGGAAAATACAATTAATGTAACATATGGACTATAATTAACAGCAATATTGTAATATTCTTGCATGAAGGTCAAAGAAGGTACTATGTTAATAATAGGGGGGTATGGGAAAAATATACCATATGTACACTATAGACCATAGTTAGTGGTAATAGTCTGATGATGTTCTCTCAAATCTGTAACAAATGTTCCGCAACAATGTAAGATGTTGGTGGAAGGGTGTTGTATGGGAATTCTGCACATTATGCATGATTGCTTTGTAAGTTAACAACTTCTCTAATAAAAAATATAATAAAATACAAACAAACAAAAAAAACCCACTCTGACTCTTACCTTCACCTCATAGATTAGGAAACCAGGGAAGACAGACGTTAAAACATTTGCCAAAGCCAATATTTGGTGTAAGTCCAGGGAAGCTGGCTCCTGAGCCAGCACTTAAGCGCTGTGCTATAGAACCGGAGCTCTTGTAGGAGGAAGAAAGGTTTCAATATATACTTTTCAGTACATTAGCATCTAATGCAGTGCCAGAAATTTGGGAAAGAACAGGTGAGAGACAGATACTGCAGGAGCAATAAGAGATAGGGAGAAGCAGCCCAGAATGTTCTTCATAAGCAATTGTGTGCAGCTTCCGGTCAGCCTCTCTTTGGGATGGAGCAAATCTGTAGAGATTTGGGCAAAAGTTAGGGGTCTGAGCCCAAATTTTCTCAGACCCCATCTCTTCTCTTCCCTAAACTCCCTGCCTAGCTGTGACCCTTCTTGAATTTTCTAAATAGCCTTAGGGTCTAATTCTCTTTGCTTTCCCTTTTCACCATTTTCAGGTACAGTTATTTAAGTTAGCATTTATTGAACCCTGCCCTGTGTGAAGCACTTTGTATGCATTTTATTGTTTAATTCTGACAGCAGCTCCATGAAATATTTACTATTATTTTCTCTACTTTTGATGAGGGAGGTGAGGCTCAGAGATGTTAAGTAACTTGCCCAATGCCATATCCCCAGCGGGTGGTAGAATGCTGGCTTAAGCCTGGGTCTGGTTGATTCCAGTACCCAGCTTTATCCATTTGAGATCATATTAAAATGGATATTGAGCTTACTCCTAGAAGGAAAAAATGTCAGACAACCTTGGGGATCTCAATTTACTAGAAACATCCCAAATCTCTTCATCTCTCATCTAGGTAAATGGCCCCACTAGCTATCAGATGCTAACCAGAAATCCTGACCTCTCCCTCCTCAAATCCAATCTATCACTAAGTCTTATCAGTTCAGGCTCTGAAATATTCCTTGAATCTATCCACTTCTTTCTGTCTTCTCTCTGCCCCTCCCTCATCAGGTCAACATCTCTTCTCACACGGGCTCCTGTATCATGCATGATACGTTTCCTACCTCTCTCTAACCTCATTTTTCTCACCTCTTCCCTATCAACTCTACAATCCTGTTTAAAAGAACTATTTTCAGGTCTTCTCAGGCATTGTGTCCTGTCACCTGTCACCTGCAGGTTGCTGGACAAACAGTTTCTTCTGCCCACATGCTCTTCTCCTTTCTCCTTATCTGGCTAACTCCATACGTTCAAGGCTCATCTCAGATGTTGCTTCCTCTGAGAAGCTTTTCCTGAGCCCCCACATCTGGGCTAGGAGTCCCTGTAATACCCACCCCAACTTAAACTTAGTCTGTCATAGCACTTGTTTATTTATTTTTACTTCCCTTTAAATTATAAGTCCAATGAGGGCAGGGTTTACCATTATCCCAACCCTTGATAATATTTGTTGAATGAATGGCTAGGTACATGAATAAGTGAATGAATGAGTGAATAAACAAGAGAATGAACCAATGGTCCCTCTCTTCTCCACTGGGCCTTAGCTAACTGTAGGCAGCTCCCTTTTGCTCTTCCTCCAAAGTCACTGCCATTGGTCAGTAGTCCCTAAAAAATAAAAATGGATTGTCTGCTCTTCAGCCTATTCTCTGCTACGACTGCCATATTCCCTTTCATTTACAAACACATTGATTCAAACAACAGAACAGTATGAGGCTAACACCCTAGCCCCCCATCTGTCCCATTCCACTTCGACCACAGCTAGGCATGGTGATCACCGCACCAGATGGGCAATATCCACTCTGCTACACTCCCACTTATTAAAAAATAACAGAAAAGATTAAATAAGCAATAAAAAGAAGAGACACCTGTGCACACCAATGAGCACATCCAGCATGATTTTGTCTCTGCCACAAAAGCACCATTGTCACCAGCCTCCTTTTGGCTGTCCACATAGCTGCATTGCCAAGTGACTTTAATTCATTTAAGTTTTAATTGAGTGTCTTCATGTCAGACACTATTCAAGGCACGAGGGATATACCAATGAATAAAATATACAAAATCCCAGACTTTATGGAGCATAAATTCTAAAGGTAGGAGAAATGAAGGTAATTCCAGATCTGATTATTTTAATGGATTTTGAAAAAAATAAACCTACTCACATTTTAACATGGAAGTGCTGACTTTTTCTAAATAAATAAAGAAGCTGCTCTTGGCATAAAAACTTGGGGCAAAGTGCTTCTGCTTATCAAGCATAGGCATATCTTTTCATACTTCTCATGGCATTAGGTGATTATCTATTATCACACAATCTCTGGTACCTATTACAAGGCCTGGCAAAGGAATGAACAAATGAAGACTTTTTTCTAGTAGTAGAGAGGTTTGTACAGATTCATCTTCCCTTTCTGTGGTCTACTACAAAAAATGGCCACAGTTCTTCATGGCTTTGCAGCTCCTTCCATCTAGAGATGGAGCCAGTTTGTCCTCACCTTGAATCGGGGCTGAATGTGTCATCTGTAGCTTGTAGATTTTAGTGGAAGTCATGGTGTGCCAGTTCTAAACCCAGGCTTCAGGACACCTTGAACACTTTCACTCTGTCTCTGAAAACCTGCCCAGCCATCCTGTAAACAAGCCTGCACTCATCTGCTGAAGAATGAAAGACCAAGAAGAACAAAGACAAGCTGTACCAAGCTGTTCCAGTTGCAGTCCCCAAGACCAGCAAGACTTCAACTAAGTTGAAATCTGATCAAAGACATGTGGGTGAGCCCAATTTCTACCAGAAGAACTGAGAAGCTGAGCTCAACCCAAACTGCCATGGAGTTTTAGGGTAGTTTGTTACACAGCAAAAGTTACTCATACACTATTTGATCCCTTCCTTTGGTGATCAACAAATCAACTACCACAGCCTTGTGGATGGTGGGGGTACCATCTGTATCCAAAAGTAGATAACTCCACTCCACAGAAATATGGTACTTAACTTTAGAATAAATTGAACAGATTTTGGTGGAGTTATGAGTTGGTTTTTAAAAATGAAGAAATTCATATTTTTCCTTAAGTTCATATAAACTTTTTTTAAAAATTGGAAGACAAAATGAATTTAGAAGACTGTATTTACTTGGACCTAAGCTTCCCAAGCTTCTTGATGAAATTCAGATTTTTTTAAATTTCCAAATCTTTCATTTTTATGGTAATTAATTTTGTATTTTTCTTTGGTAGACTGAGATAGGATATCACTTAGATGCTCTTACTAAAAAAACATAGCATGCTTCCTGGCTTTACTTTTCTGTAAGTTAAGGTTCACTTCCATTAAACTATCTTGAGAGCATGAGAAAATTCTTTAGATTTTTCTTTGATAAGAGTTCCTTAATTTTTTGTCAAATTAATATATTCAACCACAAGTTAAAGATAAAAAAGAATTCTTGAACTTTTCTGATTTTCTCTTTGTACTAATATAT
>JAQZBX010052743.1:0-19061 GCA_029593785.1 Cabassous unicinctus | reverse complement strand
CTCCATCACATTGTGTAATCTAGGGATAAGCATGTTTTATTATCTGTAAAATGTTAGCGACCATGTGGGGCTGTTCTTAGGATTGAAGAGATAACGTGTTTTCCCGACATGTATTAAGTGCCCATTGCATGCTGGTTGGTGCAGTTGTAATTGCTCTGCTGCTGTTATTGTTCCCTATTAAAAGAAATTGCATTTTTAATGTTGCTGAGTTTATATTCATAAGTGTGACTTGGCTGCAGCCAGCAAGGCTGTGGAGATTCTCAGGCACAGTCTGATTTCCTGAACACTAATAATTCTAACAACTATTGAAGGCAAAGGCTTAGTTTCAAACAAAACAGAAGATTAGATTTGGACCTACTCACTTGCAGTCAAGCTGGCTCCATAGTTCACACTTTAACATCCCCCTTCAGCTTCAAACACATAGCAGTGATAGATAAAAAGTTTAAGGAAGAAAACCAAAAGACATAGCTGAGCTTCAAAATAAGGGAAACATCTTCTTGGCCTCAAAGTGTACAGAAATAAATGCAAAATCAATGAACAAGGCCAAAGCCACAGGCTTTCTGAAATCTGCTGTGAAGGCATTAGTGGTAGTCTGGAGCTCAGCTCCTGTGGCGTATTGGGGCCTGAAAGTGCCCTACACAAGCCTGAGGCTATACTTTTATATGAGACTATGGGCCTGCTGAGTCAGGAGGACAATAATTTTTAAAAAACCTTGAGATTATTCATGTCTCAGAACTGACCTAGATTTCTTAATATCACTGAGGTAAGGGCTGCGAAATGCCATGGTAAAGCCTGGTTCTAGACAAGGGTCAGGGGGCCTGGGTGGAGTCAACTATATAATCTTCAGACAGGGAAGCGTAAGCACATGGAGAGACAAGGGAGGGAAGGATTCCGGCTCAAAATGAGCCTGGAAACTCAAATCCCAAAACACATGAATAAATCTAATACTAAGAAAGATTGCCAGCAAATTCAACAATTGGAACCTGAATTCCTTGCAGATGAAATGTATGTTTTTGGCCAGGCATGTTGGATCATGTGTCTGATAGTGTCATGTGAAACAGGACATGTGACTCTGATAGAAATATCAGAAGAGAGACCTGAAGGATAAGTGGACAATCCTTGAAAAAGTAATAGCTCCAATACTGAAGAAAGATACAAGTCATTAGCTAAAAAGCCTCTCCATATACCAAGATTAATGTACATCTAGAAACATCATAGTGAAACTGCAAAACATTAGGCATAAAAGGAAAGTCTTAAATATTACCTGGGAGAGTCACCGTTCCTACAGCAGAACGCGGAGTACCAGCATTCTACTCCTCAGCAGCAATAGGTGCCCAGAAGACAGTAGCCAATAGCTTCAAAGTGTTGAGGCAAGGTAATTTTCAGCCTAGAATTTTGCATGTAGCAAAACAGTCATTCAAGAGAAAGGCAATTCCACACCCATTAGAATGGCTGCTATTAAAAAAAAAAAAAAAAAGTGTTGGAGAAGATGCAGAGAAACAGGAACACTCATGCATTGCTGGCGGCAATGTAAAATGGTATAGTTGCTGTGGAAGACTGGTAGTTCCTTGAAAAGTTAAGTATAGGATCACCATATGACCTAGCAATCGCATTACTAGGTATATACCCAAAAGAATTGAAAGCAGGGGCGCGAACAGATATTTGCACACCGATGTTCATAGTGGCGTTATTCACAACTGCCAAAAGATGGAAGCAACCAAAGTGTCCATCAACTGATGAATGGATAAATAAAATGTGGTATATACATACAATGGAATATTATTCAGCTGTAAAAAGATGTTAAGTCCATGCTATAACATGGATGAACCTTGAAGACATATTGTGTGAAATAAGCCAGACACAAAAGGACAAATATTGTATGATCTCACTGATTTGAAACAGTTAGAATAAGCAAACTCATAATAGAGTCAGAATCTAGAATATAAGCTATCAAGGGATTGGGAGGGGATAGGGAATGGAAAGTTAAGGCTTGAAGTGGACAGGGTTCCTGTTTGGAATGATGCAGCTGTTTTGGTAATGCATGGTGGTGATGGTAGCACAACATTGTGAATGCAGTTAACAGCACTGAAATATATATAAATTATTAAAAGGGGGAAATGTTAGATTGCACATATGGTAATAGAATAGATTTTTTTAAATCCATGGGAATACTCTATCCATACAATGAACCCTAAGTTAAGCCATGGACTTTAATAGTACAATTGTAGAAATGTGCTACCATCATTTGTAGCAGGTGTTGTACACCAGTGCAGGTGGTTGGTGGTTGGGTGGTGTATAGGAATCCTGTATTTTGTGCATGATTGTTCTGTAAACTCACAACTTCTCTAATAAAGAAAAAAAAGTATTAAAAAAAGAGAAAGGCAAAATGAAAATTATTTGAGATATTCAAAGTCTAAGAGTATATCCCCCATGGATCTTCACTAAAAGAACTGGTAAAGACAGTATAAAATAAAAGAGTAAAACGAACCCAGAAATCTTGGCTAACAAGAAACAAAGTGCAAAGCAATTTATAAAATGTCAGAGAATAGAAGTGACTATGAAAATAATTATTTGGTATTCTTTGAAAAGGTCATCCACATTTAAGGGAAGGAAGACAAGAAGCAGAAGGCTAAGAATATACATAGTATAACAGTTAATGTATAACAGGGTCCGTGTCAAGTTCAAGAGCAGGATGGAATGACTTTACACTCCCTAAGAGAAAAAAAAGTAGCTAAATAATTGATATACAGTCTACAGCTTTCAAACTGACCTGGGTGGGGAGGGGGAATGTAGAAAATTTTATGAATTCAGTGGAAGGCAGGATAAGAGGAAAAAAGCAAAGGAAAAGAACAGCAAGTGGAAAACAAAATATAAAATTTAGAAATAAGTCCAAATATATGAGCAATCACAATAACTGTTAACAGACTAAACTCTTCTTTGAAGACAGATTATCAAATTGCATTTTTTTAAAGTTCAGTTATAGGCTGCTTAACAGATAAACATAAAATAAAATCTCAGAGAAAGGTTGACTATAAAGGATTGGAAAAAGATAAACCATGAAGAACTAATCAGAAGGAAAAATGGTATAGCAATATTAATCAGATAAAAAATAGAATTAAGCAAAAAGAATAGGAATAAAGAAGAGCACATATATGCACTTACTAGCATAATTTGAAAGTATATAAATCAAAGGCAATAAAATTATAAGGAGAAATTGGCAAGTCATCAATCATAGTGGGTGGTTTATTTAAATATTACTGTCAGTAACTGATAGATAACTCAAATAAAAATCACTGAGGATTTTGAATATTTGAAATAGAGAACAAACAAATTGCTCTTATAAGTGGATTTTAATCTTTTTTTAACCACTACCACTCACAATAAAAAATACATTTTACTTGCAACACAGTAAAAATATCTATATGTACGTATGTATGTGAAATAAAAGTTGCACAAAATTCTATTGTCTATTCCTTTTCTAAAGTGAATTGTGACCCCTAAATTGATTTTACAACCCACTTTTTAGTCACAACTCACAATCTCAAAAACATCAATAGCTATGCATAACATCCTGCACCCAACAGGAAATCTGCATTCTTTTGGAGTATACATGTAACATGCATAAAAATTCAGCATGTATTATGTCACAAATGAAGGCTCTACAAATTCCAAAATATTGTATCAAGTGGATCACATTCTTTAACTGCAATGCACTTAAATTAGAAATAAACAATGAGAAATTTTAGGTTATATATATGTTATTAGCATGACAAAAAAAACAGAACTGTTCAACACAAAGAATGAACCTTAATACATAAACAATGGACTATAGTTAGTATAATTTTTTTTTTTTTTTAAGATTTATTTATTTGCTTGATCCATTTTAAACCCCTCTTCCCCATTTTGCTGTTTTGTGTCCATTCGCTGGGCAATTCTCTTTGTTTCATCTCTTTTCATCCTCCTCCTCCAGTCTTCACCAGGATTCGATCCTGGAAACCTCCGATGCAGGAGAGAGGTGTTCTACCATCTGTACCACCTCGGCTCCTGGTTTTCAGAGCTTTCGGAGCATCTTGTCTTGTCTCTTTCCTGTTACGTCATCATCCTGCTGCATGGCTCCCGGAGCCTGGCGGCTCACCAGCACACAGAGCCTGGCAGCCCATGCACCTTCTATAGATATATTTTTATTTTACCAGGAGGTCCCAGGGATCAAACCCAGGTTCCTCCATATGGCAGACGGACACCCAACCATTTGAGCCACATCCGCCCGCTAGTTAGTATAATTATAATGATATTGTTTCATCATTTGTAACAAAGGTACCACACTAATGAAAAATGTTAATAGGGAAACTGTGGAGGTGGGGAGCAGGATATATGGGAATGCTATACTTTCTGCGTGATTTTTCTGTAAACCTAGAACTGTTCTGTTTTTTTTTTAAATGAAAGAAAAAGAGAGAATACCAAAATAACATGTAAAAACCAAACAACAGTAAAATAAATAGACAATAAAGATGGTTTTGAAAAGCCTGTGTTTGGAAATTTTTAAAAAGATATTCATGTCTTAAAGAGGTGATCACAATGGAAATTATAAAATATTTAGAACTGAATGGCTGTTGAAAGTACTCCATATTAGAATCTGTGGGACAGCCAAAATTGCACTCAAAAGTAAGCTTAATACATTTATTTAAAAGACAAGAAGGATTTGAAAATAAAGTGAGTTAATCATTTAACTTGAAAAGCTAGAAAGGAACAACAGAGTAATCTAATGAAAAGAAAAGAGAAAATACAGAAATCACCTAGCACCACCTGGCATGTGAGAGAAGTGCTTCACACAGTGGCACATGATAAGTGTTCATTAAATACTTGTTGAAGAAATGAATGAAATTGAAAAGCAACACTAGAGAAGATCACTTCTGGAATGGCTAATAAATAGAGAGAACAGAACCACATAAATAATATTAAGAACAAAAGGAAGGTAACCACAAATACAGCAGAATGGATAATGTGTGGTGTATTTATGAAATGGAGTCCTGTACCCCACTACTGCACAAAAGCAGACTTCAGTAAATGTTTCTTGAATTGGTTTGGGTACTAGACCCTAGTTAATAATGTTCTAATTGTTATTTGCTAAGGATTAGCATGTTAGCTTCTGTTTGTGAAATGCATATATAATCCATGGATGCCCGGATAAAAGGAAGAGGCCCGCATATACCTGTGTGCATGTAGGTATCTCGTGAGGGAAATTGTAAGATATTTCATCTGTGAGTAAATGTTTGCTAAGAAAATCCAGAGGAAATGTTCTCTTGTTTTGGAATGTATTTCTTTAACCTAATTTGCCCTCATGGGATTTCTTCTCTCTCTTGGGAAGATCAAGGTTGACTGTCACCGGTACCTTATAAAAATAATTAGGTTTGGAGGTGTTTGTTTTCAGGACCTTCGCAAGTGCAGCCATTTCTGTTTTGCCCCCAGCCCTGGTGAGGTCGACACTTCTAGCTCTGCTCTTCCTGTTTGAAAAATCTTGAGCATTTTCCTTTTGTGGGTCCTTCCTTCTATAGAAAGGTCATCTCTGATGCAGTGGCATGAATCCAGGATAAACTTTTACTAAACCATTGAAATGGAAAACTAGTACCTCTGTGTTAGAGATGTGGACAGCCTTGAAAAGAACCTGAAGAGAAACAATATAGCACTAAACCATAGTCAACCTTGTGAAGTAATGAACAAAACAGACCTTAAAGAAAAGATATCACTTTCAGAAAAGTTTCCACCGACCAAAATAATGGGCAAAAGAACGAACGGAGGAAACCACAAATAAAGGAAATAAAACACAACAGAAGCCTTACCAGCAAAACGGATAATGAGGATTTTGCTCATTATAACCCTTCTAAACTGGTGATGATATGTAATATAGACTGACTATATGGTGTAGTTTTGACCCAATGGAGGTCCTAGCAAGTCATTTGATTGGCTTGTAGTCCCTAATTAAAAATTTGCACTAGAAGAAATCTAAGCCTAGGAATGATAAGCCTAGGAATATTTCACTTTAAGTGGATTGACAGCTTTTATAGGGATTCATTTGTTTGTTAATGTATTATTCAACACTTCTTTAAGAAAGGCCCAAAGAGCTGTTTACTCTTACTCAGGGTAGGAATAATGTGCATGAAAGAGGCAAGAGGAGTATATAGGCATGGAGCAGCTGGGAAGTGTTCATTTAATATTTAAGGAAATTCTTTAGGTGCTAGCTGTGAGCATGTCCAAGGAAAGATGCTGCCTTAGGTGAAAGGAGCCTGTCACTATTAATGGAATCCTTCTAATTTTTTTGTTGGTACTATATACAGCCACATTTCTTATTTTAGTTTGTAAGCGGCTATGTCAATCAGGCCGCCTGGCCTGAAGCAGTTTTTGGTAATTACAGGCAGTTCATCCTCAAAGAAAGGCCTGAACTAAGTCCATTACCAAAGCTGAGATTGTACTGAGTCTCTAATTTTCAACCTTTGACTACCTCTACCACTTTCCCATCTCCTAGACATTTGCACCATTTCCAAGAAGAGCAGTTAAAGAATGCTATATGTTCTAGTTTGCTAAAGCTGCTCAAAGCAGATACCGTAAAATTGGTCGGTTTTTTTTTTTTTTAAAGATTTATTTTATTTCTTTATTTTTCCCACCCCCTTGCTGTTTGCACTTGCTATGTCTGTTCATCTTCCTTGTTTCTTTAGTAGGCACCGGGAGCTGAACCCAGGACCTCCGATGTGGGAGGGAAGCACCTAATTGCTTCTGCCACCTCCGCCCCCTGCTTTGTTGTGTCTCTCAGTATGTTTTTCCTCCCCGTATCTCTTGTTGCATTATCTTGTTGAGTCAGTTCACTGCGCCTGCCCATCGTGTCAGCTCACTGTCTTCTTTAGGAGGCACCGGGAACTGAACCAGGGACCTCCCTTGTGGTAGGCAGGAGCTCAAGCTCAATCACTTGAGCCACATCCACTTCCCCTGGGTTGGGTTTTAACAGTGGGAATTTATGAGCTTACACTTTCGAGACTGAGAAAAATGTCCAACTCAAGGCATCATCAGATAATGCTTTCTCCATGAAGACTGGCTGCAAGTGATCCTGGACTCCTCTGTAACGTGGCAAGGCACATGGTGGCATCTGCTGGTTTCTCCCTTCTCTTCTGGATTTTGTTGCTTTCAGCTTCTAGCTTCTGTGACTTTCTCTCTTTAGCTAAATTTCATTCTCTTATAAATGACTCCAGTAAGAGGTTTAAGACCCACCCTGAATGAGGTGGGTCACATCTTAAGTTGAGAACCTCCTTACCAAAAGATCCTATTTACAGTGGGTCCACACCCACATGAATGGATTAACTTTAAGAGCATACTTTTTTGGGGGTACATGCAGCTTCAAGCCATCACACTAGAGAACTAACTTCATATCTAGCACTCTTCTTGGGTTTGAACTCTGACTTTTGTGTAAGAAAAAGTTAATGACTTCTTTCTTTTCTCATCTTTCCAGTATTTCTCACTATAAAACTTTTTTGTAATATATATTTTTTATTAGAGAAGTTGTAGGTTTACATAAAAATCATGCTGAAAATAGAGTTCACATACCCCCTACCCCCCATTAACATCTTGCAATACTCTGGTACTTTTGTTAACATTTGATGACTGTAAAACTCTTGAGTTTTCTAAGCTCATCTTATAGTCACCTCTTCATATTCCTTATGTACTATAACCGGAAAACTGTCCACAATAGAGCTGTGTCAAACACATATTTAACTTTGCAAATTCACCTATTCAAAGAGACAGAGAAAAGTTAGAATTTAAATAAAGTAGATGATTCCCTCTGATATTCCATTCAGGATGAGATGGGAGATGTTTTCTTCCTCCAGTCAGCCTCAGTTCCCCCAGCCTCTTACAGGAAGAGCATCCCACTGTGCTTTATATTATTCTCAGGCTTAAAGATACATATTTTATACAACACAGCATATCACAAGCCAACGACTTCATTTGGTGCACTGTTGAAGAAACAGTGATTCATTCTGATGCTGACAGAAAAAACATATATGTTAGATTTATTAAGAGATAGTTTTTCAGTCTCGAATGAGACCTCTTCCTAAGGGATTTTAAGAGTAATTTTGACCTTGAGATTTCTTGTAGTTTGACCTTGAGATTTCTTGTAGGTCTTGTAGGTTGCCAATAAATTACTTTTTTACTTTAGTACTAAATTGCCATTAACTTCCAAGTCCTGAATGTCTTACAGTCATTCTTATACAGTTTAGTATTCCATGCTGATATCAGAGTGAATAATTCATCCAATTTGATGTTTCTCTACATAGATAGGCTTATACTACATGCAAAGCATGTCAATCAGTAGTCCCAAGTAAAATTGACAATACCAATGATAGTTAATGTTTATTTATCCCTTAAATATAATGCCAGGCACTGTGCTAGGATGTGCTTGACATTTACCATCTTAATTTTGAGAACAAACCTATGAGGTAGGCCTGTTATCTTGATGTTAAAGATACATTAACTGACTTAGAGACAACCAAGGAAACATATAAATACGTTTCCTTTGTCAGTGTTTCCTGGAACACAGGTATTTCCAGGAAAGTGGCAAAGAACCATTGCTGGAACAGATCAGCAATTACAAGTTAACATATAGGATCTAGACAAGCTGCATTTTAAAATTTCCCACTTAGGAGTGGGTTGTCCAGAAGTTGGAATGTGTTTTCCCAAGGAAGTGATGTTATAATAACAAAAGCATGGGAAGCAGATGTGACTCAAGCACTTGGGTGCCCGCCTACCGTATGGGAGGTCCCGGGTTCGATTCCCAGTGCCTCCTAAAGAAGACAAGCAAGACAGCAAGCTGATGCAACAGGCTGGTGTGACAAGCTGACGCAACGAGATAACACAATGAGGAAACACAAGAGACAACAAATACGGAGCGGAGATGGCTCAAGTGATTGGGTGCCTCCCTCCCACAAGGGAGGTCCTGGGTTCGGTTCCTGGTGCCTCCTAAAAAGAAGATGAGTACACAACGAACAAGACACAGAGAGCAGACAGCGAGCGCAAACAGGGTGGGGGGAGAAATAAATAAAATCTTAAAAAAAAAAAAAAGCATTATTTATGCATAATGTGTCTAAAATAGTAATAAACCCAAACCATTTTGTGCAATAATGTTTCCATGGGAAAAATTCACTCTGAGTTTCCCCTTGAATAGCTAAAGACATGTTTCTCCATCGTGGGATGGAATGGAGACCCTAAGCTAGAAACAGTAGGAATTATTAGAAATGTGCACATACTGAATCAATGGTGGTTCCTAAGGTCTGTGATGGGAGTTGATGGAAGGAAGGAGGATGGAAGTACGGTGAGTAGAACTGAGGACAAGGGACGGAGGGCACAGGAGATCTTGGGTGAGGAACAAGATAAAGCCTATGAAGGTGAAGGCTGGCATGGTCCAGAGTAGAGGGGGGAGGGTAGGTAGCTTTGGGGGCCCAGAATTTGTGGATCTAGCCCTTCCCAGGCACTCTTCTCATCCCTAGAGTAACTCTCTGTCCACTGTCTTTGTTTTTTCTACCGACCTAAAAATTTTGCCTTCCTGCTTCCCTTTTTACTGCTACCACTCAGGGCTTCCTCTGTGAAACTTGACCCTATGGGCTTTCAACTTCTGTAAAGAAAAGAGTCCCTCCGAGGCCCTCCAGAACTTTCTTTTTTCACTTGGATCCTGGAAGAGCAAATAAAAGCCTATATTTGTCGGGGTTCTCTAGGGAAACAGAACCGACAGGAGATATGGGTGTGGGTGTGTGTGTGTGTGTATGTAATGAGCTTTTTATAAGAATTGTCTCATACAACTATGGGGATGGGCAAGTCCAAATTTTGTAGGGCAGGCTACAAGTGTGGAACTCCAATGAAGGTTTTTGATGAATTCCCCAGGAGAAGCTGGCTGCCTGAAGTAGAGATGGAAATTCTCCCTTCTTACTGCTAAAGTCATCACATCTCCTTTTAAAGCCTTCAACTGATTGGATGAGCCTTCTCTCATTGTTGAAGGCAGTCTCCTCAGTTGATTGTAGATGTAATTAGCCATAGGTGCAATCAACTTACTGATGATTTAAGTCCATGAAATATCCTTACAGTAAATCAGGCCAGCTTGACCAAACAATTGGACAACATAACCAGGCTAAGTTGACACATGAACTTAACTATCACACAGCCTACAGTGCTTTGGTGGGTTTTAGAGTACATAAACGGCTGAAATAAAATGCATTTCAGATGTAGCTATCCAAGGATGAGGCTCTGGGAAAGGGAGAAAGAAGCCCTTTGCTCCTTTATCTCCTCTACCAGTTTATCCTGTTCTCAAATTAGAGGTAGAAAAGAGGGGTAGGTCCTAGATCACAGTTTGCCAGATGGGAAAATGTGATCTTAAGAAGCATCACCAGCAAGTGAAGGAGTGTTTCCTGGCCACTGTTCTGCTGGGGTATGTGTTCTCAAGGGGCATGTCTCTTTTAGGGGTGGAAGGGCCACCTGGGCACCTAGACCTCTACCCAATTGTCCAAGTTCACATCATACCATCTTCCTCTTTCCTTCATAGCCAATGTTTCCCTGACTCCTCTGGTGACATGAATTACATGGGCACCTGATGTGCTATAAAAAGCCCAAGCTCCCAGGCCCTGTCCCAGACTCTGAATCAGAATCTCCAAGGGAAGGACCTAGAAAGCTGTACATTTAATAAGCAGCTCCAGGTAATTCCTATAAAGACAGTTTGGCAAACACTGCTTGACTCTGCCCTCCCCCTTCCCAGTTGTGAGAGTTTTTATCAGTTACAGGATTTGCAGATATTTTCACCCATTCTGCAGGTTGTCTTTCGTGATAACATCCTTTGATGCATAACAGTTTTTAAGAATTTAGGGCGCTGAAGTTAACATACATGGTGAATAAGACAGTTCATGCTGTTAGGGAACTTTTGGTTTTAGCTTTTATGATCCATTTTGAGTTAATTTTTGTATATGGTGTGGCATAGGGGTCCACCTTCATTCTTTTGCATGTGGGTATCCAGTTTTTCTAGCTCCATTTGTTGAAGAGGCTATTCTCTCCCCCACTGAATGGTCTTGGCACCCCTATTGAAAATCAGTTGGCCATAGATGTAGGGGTTATTTCTGTATTCTCAATTCTATTCCATTGATTTACATGTTTATCCTTATGCTAATTCTACACTGTTTTGGTTATTGTCACTTTATAGCAGGTTTTGTAATCTAGAGGTGTGAGTCTTCCAGTTTTGTTCTCTTTCAATATTGTTTTGACTATTCAGGGTCACTTACAATTCCATATGAATTTAAGGATCAGCATTTCCATTTCTGCAGAAAAGGGCCATTGGAATTTTGATAGGGATCGCATTGAATCTATAGATTGCATTGGGTAGTATTGACAACAATATTTAGTCTTCCAATCCATGAACATGGGATGTCTTTTCATTAATTTACATCTTCTTTAATTTCTTTCAGCAACGTTTTCTGGTTTTCAGTGTACACGTCTTTCACTTCCTTGTTAAATTTATTCTTAGGTATTTTATTCTTTTCAATGCTATTTTAAATAGAATTATTTTCTTAATGTCCTTTTCATATTGTTTATTGCTGGTTTATAAAAACAACTGGTTTTGGGGGGTTGATCTTGAATCCTGCAACTTTGCTGAATTCCTGTATTAGCTCTAATAGTTATGTGGTTATGTGTATTCTTTGGAAATTTCAATATATAGGACCATGTCATCTGCAAATAGAGATAGTTTTATTTTTTCCTTTCTAGTTTGGATGCCTTTTATTTATTTATTTTCTTGTCTAATTGCTCTGACTAGCACTTCCAGTACAATGTTGATTAGCAGTGGTGAAAGTGGGCATGCCTTGTTTTGTTCCTGATCTTGGGGAAAAGCTTTTCATCTTTCATCATTGAGTATGTTTGCTGTAGATTGCCCTTTATCATATTGTGGAAATTCCCTCCTATTCCTCATTTTCTGAGTGTTTTTTCATGAAAGGGTGTTGGATTTTGTAAAATACTTTTCTGCATCAATTAAAATGATCATGTGGTGGTGTTTTTTTTCCCTTTGCTCTATTAATGTGTTGATTGATTTTTATATGTCAAACCACCCTCACATTCCTGGGATAAATCCCACTTGGTTATGGTTTATAATCTTTTTAATATGCTGTTGGATCCCAGTTTACCAGTATTTTGTTGGGAACTTTTGAATCTATATTCATAAAAGATATTAATCTTTCATTTTCTTTTCTTGTAATGTCTTTGTCTGGCTTTGATGTCAAAGTAATACTGGCCTAACAGAATAAGTTAAGAAGTGTTGCCTCTTCTTCAGTTTTTTGGAAGGATTTTTGAAAGATTGATGTTAATTCTTCTTTAAATGTTTGGGAGAATTCAACAGTGAAGCTCTCTGGTCCAGGAGTTTTCTTTGTTGGGAGGTTTTTGCTTGCTGATTCAGTCTCTTGTCATAGATCTTTTCAGAGTTTCTATCTCTTCTTGAGTCAATTTTGTTAATTTATGTGTTTCTTGGAATGTGTTCATTTCATCTAGGTTATCTAATTTCTTGGTCTACAATTGTTGATAGCATTCTTTCAATCCATTTTATTTTTGTAAGGTCGGTAGTAACAGTCCACTTTAATTTCTTATTTTAGTTATTTATGTCTTCTCTTTTTCTTCATCTAACTAAAGATTTGTCAATTTTGTTGATGATTTCAAATAACTTTTGGTTTCATTGAAAAGCTCATACTTTCTTAAAGCTACATTTCAGTGGAGAAAGATGGACAGTAAATTTCAAAATATGTATTTCAGAATAAAGGGATTGTTGATCATATAAGATGACATTTGAATAAAACCCTGAAAGAAGCAAGAGAATGATCCACATGAGAGGGAACATCATGAGCAAGATGTGAAGACATTGGAGGCATGTACTTGACCTTGCCTTTCCATCTGCAGGTCTAACCAAGCTCCTTTGTGTTTCAGAGGGTCCTCCATAGAAGGGCAGCTGAATGGACTCCAGAACAGCCTTAACTCAGCAGCCTTTGTGCCCGTCACCAGCTCCACAGGTTAGTGGGCACCAGCCCTTCTGGAGGTGGGGCAGCAGGGTGGGTACTTGGCATATAGCTCCAGCTCAAAAAACAAAGGATCTGGCCTTTTGAAACATTCCAAATGGGCGTTTTTCTTACTATATTCTTTAAAATGATATTGACAGCCTAGGATAGGATGGTTTTCCAGAACAAGTTTGGGATAGATGAAATTTCCCAGTCTGGTAGAATGCTGTAAAATGCAACCAGATTTGCAGCATTTAGTAAAAATATTCTATATTAGACTGTTCTTTCACTGTTTATATCATATTTCCATATGTAATATCTCTCACTTAATCCTCACAGCAGCCCTGTGAGGTAGATCTTCTTTTCCTCCCAGATGATGAAACTGAGGCTCAGAAAGTTGAGGGGCTTCTGGGAGGTTATACATGGATGCAGAGCTAGAGCTCAGATGTTTGATTGAAGTCCTTCATGCTAATATCATGTAGTTACTGAGGGTCTAAAGCCTTTCAGTGTAGGAACCTACGTACAGCTTTGGCAATGCCCAGGGATAGTTTGCTCTGAGTAATAATTCATAAAAATATACTAAGTAATCATAAAATTAAAAGAAAGGGACTTTGACTCAATTGAACAGATATTTATTATTGGGTACCTACTATAGAGAAAGTTACATGTTGGGCACTGAAGTTACATACAGGGTAAATAAGACAGGTCCTGCTGTTAGGTAACTTACAGATTCAAGGAGATAGAAATGTCAAGAGGGAGTGTGCTACAGGGTGGGTAAATACCAGGTGCTAGGAGGACACAGAATAACAACAGACAACATCTACTGAGCATTTGATATGTGGCAGGTACAGTTCTGAATGTTTTGCATGTGATAACACATTTTTCCACAAAACAGGCATGTGATACAGGAACTATATTCCTCATTTTTTGGTTAAGACATAAAGGCATAGACAGATTATGGAACACACCTAATGTCTCACAGCTAGTAAACGGTGGGGGCAGTATTTGAACCCAAGCAATCTGGCCCAGGCTTTTTAGGGGTCAGGGAGGGCTTCCTAGAGAAAAAACATCTAAGCGGAGACTTAAATGTAGAAAAGAAATCAGCCAGAGAGGGGAGGGGTCCGGTGGAAGGAGTTGCAGGAAGTGGGAATGATGTGTGCAAAGGCCGGCTGGGGTGGGGGTGGGGGTAGTGAAAAGATGCTGTGTTCAGGGAGCCCCCATGGGTTAGTGTGGCTGGGGACCAGGGCACGAGCAGAGAATTGCAAGATCAAAGGCTGTAGAGTTAGCAGGGCCAGTTTATGAGCTGTATAAGCAACTTGGGCTTTGTCCTGAGAGCAGTAGGGAGTCACTGAAGAGTTTTAAGGCAGGGGAAGAAGGGGTTACATAATAAACCTTAAAATGATTACAACGCCTCTGAGAAGCCCCGTTTATTTTGGCTGTATCATGGGGATATAATTACATGTCTCTCGTAGGCTTCTTGTGAGGATTAAATGAAGCAATATATATGGAAGAGCTGTATAACTAGACCAGGTAGGATAATATTATGATGAGTATAAAGATTTTGTTTTCCACTTAAAATCTTAGAACCCGAATTCAAAAAATGTTTTATAGGTATCTACACCGTCCTACTCCCTCCCATAAAACAAATAATTATTAGAATATGGTAGTTATTTTTAAGGAGGTAAAATTTCACCCTGGAACCATTATGGACTGAGAAGTAATGGCTAAGAGAATCATGGACTAGTTGGAAGGGTTTCACTGAGATCCAGGGTTAGGGCGCTGCTAGCTGTTCAGATTTGCTTAAGCTGGAGAAGTTTACAGCACCCAGATGATCCAGGAAATCCTATTTCATTTGCATGTATAATTGATAAGTATTACATTTGAACCCTTTGCATACTCGTTCTGGCTGAGAGAGTTGGAAATTTGAGGGGCCTGGTGGGTCATACTTGCAGCATCTTGATTGTGAATTAGTATTTACTAATAAATACTAATTTATTAGTATTAAAAAGTTTGGTGAAAAGTTATTTAGAAGATTTTGTTGCAGTTATACTGAATTCATTACCAACATAAAAGCACTGAGCAAGGAGAGGATGCTCTCCTTCTCCCTGTCTCCTGCTATCTACCTTTCTTTGCTGCTTCTGCATTAGGGTAACAGGGAGATTATTTTTTTCCTCTTGTTTAGGTAGCCTGTTATTTACTGCTGTCATCACCACATGACTCTGGACCTCCACACTCCCTCAAATTTGTTTCTACTCCCTGATTTTCCTGGTGTTCCTGATGCTTAGTTAAAGAAAAACAGTTGAACATGATATAGTAAGATTCAGGCATTTTCCATACTTAACAGTAACCATTTTACCTAGCAGTACAACAGTAACTCACACTGTTACTGTTATTTACATAACTAGTAACTGCCTACCGCTAGTGCTTTGACTAGAAATAATGTGTTTTCTATATTGTGAGTAGAATTAAAGGAATTGTTCTAGGGTTCAGAAGGGTGTCCTATAAAAACCAAAAAGTTAGGTTGCTAGTAAACCAACAAGAAGAGAGAACTCCCATAATAAGTCCAAAAGTTTACACTTCTCCCTAAGACTTTGGAAATTCGTACTTATACAGGAATCTCTGTCTTTGAAAGGTACTTTGCCCCTGTCTGGTCCAGTGAACTCAGTTGGTTAAACATGGTATTAATGAGTCCATGAAGGCAGCAAGTGCCTCTCCCCTGGCCCCTTAACCCTTCCCCTAAGCCTGGCCAACCAGGCCTTAAAGCATTCTGATTTTGTTCCTCAGGCAGCATGAATAAGATAGTAGTTCAGCTCAGGGTACTGCTAACAACCCGCTAATGGTGGACTAGTGATATCCTTTTTACTATGAGCATTAAATGAGATAGGAAATGTGAAAGCTACTAGCTGAGTGTCTGGAACACTCCATAAATGCTCCTTTTCCTTGACTTCCCTACTTCAGGTGAGCTACTCCAAGTTTTCTATGGAAGAGAAGGCATACTGTCAGGAAATTTGGGAAGGAAGTTGGAGTGAGGGTCTTTGGCTCAAAGCCAGTGCCATTGGCCTTCCTTCTTTATGACCATGGCATTCTTCTTGAGTTCTGAAGTGGTGATGTTGAACATTAAAATAGCAGGAAGCAACAAAATAGATAACTGGCTTTCTCTCATGCTGATTAGATAGTGTAAACTACCATTAGTTTAGGGGTCTGAAGCCACAACTGGCTGTCCATGCCCCTACCCCTTAGCCTTCGCCTAAGTCTTTCCTACCCTACCCACACCCTGTGTTTTGTGGGTTTTTTTGTTTGTTGCCTTGTTTGTTTGTTTTAGCTCTTATTGGTCTGTACTTGGTGGAAGGGACCTCTCCATCTTTTGAAATCCAAAGATGGATTTCATTTACAAGAAATGAGAAGCAGTGTCCTTCTTGCTAAATGCTTGTTTAATGATTGTTAAATGGGTATAAGGAATTTTAGCTTTGGTGCTCTTTATGTGGGGTTGGGCAATCATACAACTGTGACTCTGCACCTTCTTCATTGTCTATCCTTGAGACAACAAGAGAAAGAAACTTATTTTAATATAATGTACACCCAGTGGAGCTTAAACACTAAGGATCTAGAAGTCGCTTTAACTTTCAAGTGAAATTATTTGCCTGGCAGCCCTCAGTGGACTGACCTATTTTCATTACCATGGTTCTTTTCACCATGCATTATATAGTTCTTGGAGCTCCTGGTTGGATCTGTTGTATATTTTATTAAAATTAAAAATAAATAAAGCTGTTGAGATGCTTGCTCTAGTGGAATTCCTGTGCCCTTTACTGCCCACCAAAACATTCTTCTCTTCCCTGGGTCAGAGGGGTAAGAATTTGGGTTGGTTACCCACTCTTACTGTGTTGGAAAACAGAGAGCATGGATTTGGTGTTTGGCAGGAAGTGGGGGTGGTGGCACCTGGGAGAAAGAAGATCCCTTAACCTAGTTTTAGCTTTTACCTCTTGTCCTTTTGGTCAAGATCAAATATAGTGTTAAGTAGGGGTGTTTTTTTCCATTTTTCAGGATCTTTGGAAGCTCCCCAAGTTATTTTCGCCAGATCCAAACCCTTGCCCACACAATCTGGAGCCCTTGCTACAGTTATAGGACAGAGAAAATCAAAGTCGGTGAAGTCAGGGCCAATTTAAGGTAACAGTAAGAATAAGAGCATATTTTTTTCTTAATCGCTTGCTGACTTTATGCCACAGCAAGAGACATAATAGCCATCAAGAGAAGTGATCAAAATGACAATGAAGTTGGGACTTTACAAAACCAGAGCTCAGAAGGATTCTCCAGTACTCTGGGTCAAAGCTGAGCTGCAACTAGCCTGATTTGGGAAGGGCCTACCAGTAGGTGGCACTGTGGCAGTAAGAAATTTCCCTAATAATATTAGAGGCTTTTGTCTAAAAATAGGGGGACTTTGAGGCAAATCAAAGGAAGAAACTAGAGCCATAATTGAGTTATCTCAGGTAAATTGTAACAGAATATATTGGAAACCATGATATTTGAAGGTCAAGTTGCAATAGCCTCCACAAGAAATGAGTATTTATTGTAGAAGGCTTTTAGAGTACAGTTAGGTAGTTTGTGAACTGGACTTTCAGATAATGGGAGGTGGGGAAGGAACAAAATTAATTTTTTTTGGCGAGGTAGATGAATTAACTCTGCTTTTTGCTGATTTCCTTAAAGTAAACATATGCTATAATTGGCAACAAAACAAACTATAAACCCCATTTAATTACCGATCCCAGAAAAAGCTCATACATTGGAGGAATGCCTGCCTTGATTTTTGTGAGGCTGTATCCGCACTTCACCAGCACTGCCACTAGCATTTTGGCCTTCAAAACTTTCCAGAAAATTCTATGAAACCTCAAGGCTTTGAGAATTCCTTCCTCTTTATACTTCCCTTCACGCTAAAGCATTAATGGCACACCTGCTATGAGCTTAACACTCTTCTTACCTTTAAGGGAATATTTATAAACTTATTTGAGAAGCATTATTCATTAAAAAAAAAATACCCTAGGAGAGCAAAGGAGAGAAGGAAATTATTTACCCACCACAGGATTCATTTACATTGGATCAGAAAACTTTAAATATCTTTCCCTAGCCCATCAAAACTTTTTCCAGAAAGGAATGAGAAGAAAGAAGAGAACACCAAATCCACGGGTTGGTCATCTACCAAAATGTACCAGAGAAACTGCAAACAACTAAAGTTCTATTGGCAATACTTAGCCAACAATCCTTTAATTCTGATACTAAGCAGCCTGTCCAATGATAAACAACTAATAAAAAATAGAAAACCAAAGTGAGAAGGTCAACATTTCCTTCAGGAGACTGGCAGCCAGAAGAATGAATGTGACATCAAGCTCCAAACCAAACTGATGGCCTGCCAAGAAGCACTAATGTCCATCTGTTTCCAGGACTGTGAGACTTGGACATGCCACAGTTGTAATATCACTTTCCTTGAACCTATTTCATTAGTATCCTTTACAGTCCACCCTGAACATTACATGGCAAAATAGGATCATCAGTAAAGAAGCCTTGGGAAAGAACCTGTCTCTCAACATTTAAATCTCCTCTGTTGCAGACACAGTCCTGCTGAGCCCGAGCTGTACGTAAGCTAGAGATGGGTGATGCTGTACTTAGTAATTAGCAAAGATGGTGGGACCACAGGCCCAGTGTGTGTGGACTCAGAAAACAGAGTGGTTCAGAGGGCCTCAATAGTCCAGCATTCCATGGCCAGCATAACTGCAAGAGAAGCTCCAGAGGCAGGGCCACCAGCCTGGAATGTGGTAGAGGGAACTGGGTGGCCTCTCCTTGAGAAGAGGAATGAGGTTGATAAAATGAGGAGGCAGAGCTTCAGAGCACCCAGATGCATGCTTTCTTCTTGTTGTGAATGCAGTGTAGACTGAGTCACCTCTTGGGCAGTAGTCAATCACAGTCACAAACAAAAGTCATCACCAGCTGTGACAGCCCTGGAGCCTCTTCGTATATGGA
>JAQZBX010052742.1:0-19060 GCA_029593785.1 Cabassous unicinctus | reverse complement strand
TAGAGATGATGAGTCGCTTTGCTGTGGGGCTTGGAAGTGTGGAACCTGGTTATCTGTATTTTTTTTTTTTTTTTTGCAAATCCTCTGGGTGATTCTGATGTTAACCCAGGTTTGAGAACCACTTTCCTATACCCATGTCTGAGTGCTTCTCTTTATACCCCATTTTCATGAGACCCAGATTTATTCTCATTTATAAAACATTAGAGAAACAAAGGAAAGCGGGAGCTCTGCTCCTTTAACATTTACTGAGTTTTATGGGAGAAATGAATGGGTGTTGAGCATCTCCTGCATTGCTTGGAAATTTGGCTTATAGATGTCATTTCATCTTCACAAGACCTCAAAAATATCTTACGAATTAATTGGCCTTCAGATATAGAGTTGAGTTATGCCTAGTCTCCAGTCATCATTTATTATCTTTATAAGCCCATGTAAGGCCTTCTCCTTATTTCATTATTATTATTCTTCACCCCTGATCGCCACACTCATTCTGCTCTCCCCATAGGTAGCTACATAAATATGCATGTCTTTATAAAATATATATTGTTAGTTTGTGTATGTATGTTTTAATTTACTTAAATGATAACTATCTAGAGCATAAATATACTATAAAAAGTAAGAATGTTTCTTATTTTTTCACTCAACATTATGTTTTTCAGACATATCCACATTGCTCTATGTAGTTCCGAATTTGCCTAGTATCTCATTGCCTGCATTCATTACGTCTTGCTTATATCTTCCTTGGTTGATAGATAACCATGTATCCTCCAGCTCTCCACTACCACAATTCTTCAACTGACATCCTCATTTGTGATGTCTGGAGATGTGTGTGAGAATTATTTCTGGGATAAGTGCCCAGGATTTGAATCCCAGTATCATATGATGTAGCATATTTAATTTCAGATTGATTTCATGAATGGTGACAGTGCATAAGAGTTCTCATCTCCCTACATCCCCACCAACATTTGGTGGGATCCTGTCAAATTTTGGTCATTCTTATGAATAAGGGTGCCATTTTACTCTTGCTTTAATTTCCATAACTTGGCTTACTAGGTAGTTTAAGTATCATTTCACAAGCTTTTTATGCATTTGGACTTTGCCTGCTGCAAATTGCCTCTGCACATCCTTTGTCCATTTTTCTATTTTTTTTTCTTTTTCCAGTATTAATCCCTTTTCCGTTTTTGATGCTGCGATAATTAACTCCAATTTCGTAATTTGTCTGATACCTTATCAATGATTCCATTTTTGTGTGGAAAAATATCCTGACTCTTTAATGTAGTTAATTCAACAATTTTTCATCTTGTGGTCAGTGATTTTAGGGTCTCTCTAATGAAGTAATACCTCACACAAAATAAGGATTATGATTCCCATTTTTATGGATAAGGAAACAGGATCCCAGGATTGTTGCCCAAGATCATACAATCAGTTAACAGCAGAATTGGAAACTATTAATAATTAGACTTAACAAATTAAATCTGTGGTGTTCAGTGATAATTTCTTAATCAAGCAGTATTTTCACTTAAAATGTTCTCTGAGTGCAGGCTCTCAAAAACTGCAGTCTACAGCTTCTATCAGCCATATTGTGGAACATTTCTCCACTCACTGAATTTTCTTTTCTGCCCCCAGAATCTTGCAAAGTGTCTCAAATTGCACTTCAACCAGGCTGGTGAAATTACAGCTTTGACCATTCATTAAGCTAATGAGTATTTTGCTCAAATTGAGCCATCTTGCTCAAAAAACACTATACATCAGTACTTTCTATCTCTGTGATTTTTCTGCCTTATCTCAGAAAGTAGGAGGCTGATATCAGAGTTCCATCTCTCCTGAGAGGAGTGGCTTTCAAACTGTGTTTTTCTAGGGAGCCCTAGGATGCAGCTCAAGTGTTTCATAGGCGCGTAAGAGAAATCAGGGGAGGAAATTGGGGAACTAGAGAGAGGCTGAACACATGACCCTTCTCCAATTTAAACCAGACAAGCTCTGCCTTTATTTGTTTTATATATTGGGTACCATGTAAGATCTGTTTGAGAAAGGATTCCACTGCTTAAAAACAAAACAAAACCAAAAAAAGCCTCGAGAAGTAAACTACTTAATATAAACTGATATGTTTTAAATCTCTATTTATGTTACATTGATATAGTGATTTGCATTTTGAAAAAAAAAAATCTTTACATTATTTGAGTTTATAAAACCTCATAAGGTAGGCATATTTTAACAGCCGCAGTAAAATTTTCTCACAATTACAGTTCCATATCACAGGACCTGTTTTAGCAGACAAGCTGAACAGCTGTCAAAAGTGTAGCAGAGATCATCACCAGCTTGGGTAGAAGGCAGAACTGCATGATCTGCCTGCTCATGCAAACATGTGAAGATTCGAAATGATTAGAGGAGAAATCAAAAGAATTACCTAAACTAAGCCTCTTGTCTATTGGGGGAAGGGAGGAGAGAACTCTCCCATTTACTGAACACCTGTTTTGGTCTAGTCTTGGTACCAGGTGCCTCATTTCATTTAATCTTTACGACCACACTAGGAGGGAAGCATTATTGTATCTGTTTTAAAGGTGAGGAAATGGAACCTCTTAGAGTTTCAGTTCAGAAGCTTAGCTCTGCTCTCAGACTATCCAACTCCAAAAACCAGTGCATTTTCCGCTACAGCCTCATGGCCCCATAGAAGCCTTGCATCATTTAAAAATTATCCCCCCTAAAATAAAAAAATAAAAAAAATAAATTATTCTCCCAGAATTTCATTAAAGCAGTTGTTTTTTTTTTAGAGGGAAGTTTTCTGTAAGTCGTTCTTTCTCACCGTGGGCATCGTTGTAGATGCTTCAGCTCTTTTCCCTTCTCCCTCTAGTCCTTACCTCCTGCTTTTGAATCAAGCCACACTGTCTCTTACAGCTGAATTCAACCTACTTATTGATGAGGTCACTTGCCCATGACTCAACCACTGGCATCTTCCTTGCTTTGATTTCCTGTGTTGCTAACACAAACCCATGCTATTTTTGGTTTTGCCTCAGATAGGAGTATTGGAAGACAGCAATCCTGCTTTCTGGCTCTCCAAGTTGTTGATTCTACTTGGCTTCCTCTCTTCATTCATGAATTCTATCCAGGCATCAAGCTGAAGAGATTTACATGATTGAAAGGCTCTTCTCTCCTCATTGCCTGTGCGTCTCTGGGACACAAATGGGGACTGAACGCCACGTCAGCTTTGGCTATCCTTTCTGTTTTCACTCTTCCAACCAGACTCCTTCCTATTTTTGAAAGAAAAGAATAAGCATAGTGAATGATTCTGCTCCATATTTTAATTTCAAATATTCATGTATTATGACTGCTGTCCTGAGCAAACTAGAATAATTACTAAGAACAGGTATGTTTAAGTTTACCCTTTTATCACTAGAGCCAATTGTTTAAGAAACTGTGCTTTGGTAAATGAAAGCTGTCTGGATTTTACAACTTGAACTTGTGGTATCTTGCATTTCACACCAGGAATAAGTCTACTCAAATGCTTCTGATCATTCTAAGACAACGGAGAGGATGAATGTACATTTGGAGATACATTTGGAGAGCACTTTACAGTTTATGAAGTGCTTTCGAATGCGTTCCCTGAATTTTACTTACCCTTAGGGTGGATGTTATCCCTTTTTTACATAAGCAAACTCAGATGCCAAAAGCCTTAAACTTCAGATTTGAATAACAAATGTATACATAAACATTTAGCAGAATCACTTAGGTGTAGCACATGCAAGTACTAGTGTTGTTGTTGTTGTTATTGTTTTCCCCCCAAACATACTGTGTTGACAAAGAAATAATGCTGTATTTTGGAGAGCTCCTGCATAAGATAAATTGTCATTCCACTGCTGATGGTTGTCCAAATCATGGGTGCAGAGGTCTTGGAATTAAGCAGTGCTCTGTGTACCGCATGTTAAGAGGCGGGGCCTTTGTTTGTGAACTGTTTTTCTCCTTAGTCTTTCCTTTCAGGACTGCTTCCTGCAGTTAGTTAGCTACTGTTGGCCAGCTTCAGTCATCCCTTCATCTCAGCCCCCAGAGCAGCCATTCCTTTCAGTCCTTGACTTTGGCAGCTAAATGTCTGTTCAGTGATGCTTTCAGAATCTCCCAACCAGAAGAAAACAAGTACTCCACAGATTCCTGAGAGGCCAGGCAATAGTCTAGGTACTGGGAACAAAGCAATTAATAGGAAGCGTCCTTGCCCAAAGAATCTAACAATATGCTGGGGGAGATATTCACTTAAAGTAAAGCTTTTAATATGAGATCAGGGCTGTGACACGGTGAAGGATGAGCAGCAGTTAGTCTGGTAAAGAGAGTGCATTTCAATAAGAGGTATCAGCATGAAAGAAACAAGGGTATGGAGGAAATTACCAGTAGCTTGTTTTTTCTAGAAAGCAGCATTGGAGCTGAGAGATGGCAGGCACAGAGACTGGAAGGTACAGGCAGGGGCCCAGTAATGCAGGATGTCTTTTGCCGTATTAAAAAGTTTGGCCTTAATGCTGTTGAGTTCCTGGATCCGTGGGAGGACTTTAAACAAAGAACATGGTTAAAATTGTATTGAGCCAGTGCCTCTGTTCCAGAACCTCAGTGGGGGAATGGATGAGAGGGTTGAGCCCAGACATAGAGAGATAGATTAAGAGCCTATTGAAATAGTTTAGGTAAGGGATATTGAGCCTCAATTTAAGGCAGAAGCAGCAGGGGTAGAAAGGAAGGATCAAAACTGAGAAATATTGAGAAGGTGGAATGCATATGACTCAAAGATTAGACATGGAGGGTGAGAAAGACAAAGGTAGCAAAGATAACTTCACCATTTTTGCCCCGAATAAGGATGCTATAAATCTGGGTGAATGCTCTAGGAAGGGCAATTTTAAGGGGAAGTTACACTGAGTTTTAGAAATGTTGAATGAGAGGTGTTTATGGGGCACTTCTAAAGAGAAATGTCCAGTAGACAACGGAAAGAGTTTTTAGCTCAGAGCTAGAAATACTGGCCCTGCTCTGGTCTGTGTCATCAGTGGTTCTTACTGCCTTCGTTATGATCAACTTGGAAAATCTGATGAAAGCAATGGATTCCCTGAAGATGGAAAAACACACATGCCCATGTTCACAGAACATGACACACAATTTCAGGTAGTTCAAAGACCTCAGAGTTGATAATCCTTGCTCTAAATGGGACATAGAGTTTTAAAACTCCAAACCAATATCTGGGCTCATATATTGAGAGACTGCTAGACTATTTGCTGCTTGATTGGAGGAGTCTAGTTACAACTGCATGATTTATTTTTCAACACAAATCAATAGGGGATCAATAAACAATTGCAGTACCCAGAAAATGTAACGTACAGGCTCATTTCAACTCTTCTATACATTCCTCAAAACCTTTTCCTCATGACCACATTCTTTGCCACAAACTCCTCCCCAGACTTTTCCTTGGAGGCTTCAGGCTCTGTTACTAGGTACTGGCTTGTGTGTGGTCTTTCTTGCCTAATTCATTATAGTCATAAGGCAGGGATCCCATTGTGAGGACAATCACAAGAGTACACAACTTCATTCTCCACTGTACGCTTTGTTCAAGTTGCTCAAACTCTTACCTGTGTGCACTCTGTTACCACAAGAATGTAAACGTTCTGAGCTTTTTACCTCCTTGTTTTCACTCTTTTTCGACAAGCTCTGTACAAGTTTCCTTGAATTAAACTTTTTCACATGTTTCCTTCTCCTGCCTAATCTTGTGGTTGACATTCCTCTCCTCTAACACAATAAATTGTCCTTCAGATCAACAGAGTCCCCCAAACAGATACAACAGTTTATTAAAGTGTTCCCTCATCTAATATGTATTGAGAACTTGGCATGTTCTAGGTCTTCCTTGAGGAAACCAGTCTAATGAATAAGGCAAATGTGAATTTATAAATTACATTCAGTGTAGTGCCAGGATGCCCCATTGAGCAGGCTCTGCTGTCCCTTGTCTGATGGGTTGAGCCATTCAGTCATTTGTTCAGTGAGCATTTTTGCACCCTTCCTGAAGTTTGCTAGGTGCTGTGGAGCTAGAGAGGTCAAAAGACTAATCTTGACTGTGATAAACTTGTACATTTTAACAAAGATAGATGCAATGAGCTATAAATGTGAAGAAAAACTAAGAGGCAGCTAATATTTTTTAGTGCTTACTACTGCCAGGAATTGTTTTAGGTGCTTTCATTTACATTATCTCATTTAATACTTGCAACTGTGGTTTGAGGTAGGTATTAACCCATTATACAAAGGAAGAAAGTAAGGCTCAAAGGTGACGAACAACTTGTCTAGGCTCTCCTTGTTTCTAAAGCCCACGCTATTTGCACTCTATATGGCTAAAGTGCCTTAGGAAATACATTACATCAAAATAAAAGAGTGAAAGAGAATATGGCCCATTTACTTGCTCCTCAGTGTTCTAGTTTTCTCTCAACTTCATTTATCTCTTCTCCCTGCCCATTACAGGGAAGTATATATGCTGGAACATCCTGAGACTTTGTCCCTTAGCAGCTCTATTCTGCTAATTTCAAAAAATAAACGCTTTGGATGGATCCCAGGAACTCTCCCATACTTTTGTTCTATGATGTTCCCAATTCCTGGTAGCATTCTGTGGAAGAGAAAATTTAATGCGCTTCCTTTACAGGATGATTTTCTATGGGCATGCCATCTTTTTTTCTAAATCATGAGAGATTCCTAGTAAGACATAGACATGGCAGACACCTTTTCTTGTAATTCAGAGGCCTCTGGTGTCCTTTGTAACAAAGCTACTGACAAACCCACCCCAGTGGTTTCCTTCTTTGGATGGGGATATTTACCGCTCAGATACATCTATTCAATATCACAGAAGTTGCTGGATATATTCCCTAAATGACCCAAATTTCATCCATCTCACAATTTAGCATTTTATATATATGCCAGCAAGCTTCACCACATTGGAAAATTACTATATGCCTGAAACATTTTGAATATCAATATTTGTCATATGGCCTTCCAAGGTGTAAAGTCTAAAGCAACACTCATTTAGCTGACTCGCATTCTCTGCGCAGTGTTTACCCAACAGTCATCACTCATGTTAGTCCATTAGGTGTTGGGGTGATGAGCCAAGCTGCTGTATTCTCAGCTGGGCCTGGAGCCTGTTTAGTTTGGCACTGATTAATGATGTGTGGGGAGCGAGCCGTTTGCAGAGCCACCTTAGAAACCCAGTTAGCCAAAGACAAATAGCTGAGAGTTGGCTGATTAGAGTGCAGGAAGTGAACTCTTAGAAAGGGGAGTCATTTAGAAACACCAGTATGACTTTTGGATATCCTAACTAGGGAAGGGACAGGTCCAGTGGTAGAGGATGCTTTGGTTTTGGTACATATTTTGGGATCTGATCTAAGGCATGTTACTCATCTATTTATACATTTGCATCATATCTTTGTGCTTTCATTCTCACTGTCTATAAACTTGGTTATGGAGCCTACCTGCTTCCCATTTATTCCTGGAAACAAAATACACTTGCATCAGTAAAGCATCTTGAGATATTCCTTTGGAAGTTATGCCAAAAGAGCATGCATTTACAATATTACTTTTTCTTTACCAGATGAATTCTACACTGAAAACGATTTTAACATAGCCTCTTGTAATATCTATTTTGTATTAGGTTTTTCCTATCTCTTGTGTTTCCTTCACATTTTATCCACCTGTTGCACTATTTTGCTTTTTTTACTAGAAAAGTTATAGAAAAATCATGCAGAAAACTGCAGAGTTCCCATATACCTCCTTCACACATGCAATTTTCCCTATTAACACTTTGTGTTAGTGTGGTACCTTTGATTCAATTGATGAAACACTATTATTATAATTATACTATTAACTATAGTTCTTAGTTTATATTAGGGCTTATGGTTTGTTTTGTGTAGTCCTATAGTTATTTTATTTTTTATTCTAGTAACATAGATACAACCTAAAATTTCCCATTTTAATGTGTTCAAATGTATAATGCAGTGGTATTAATTACATTCACAGTGTTGTGCTACCATCACTACCAAAACTTTTCCATCACTCCAAAGGGAAACTCTATGCCACTCAAGCATTAACTCGCCATTCCCTACCCCCACCCCAGTGTCTGGTAACCTGTATTCCAGTTTCTGACTCTATGACTTTGCTTTGTCTGATTTTTTCATATCAGTGAAATCATACAATATTTACCCTTTTGTGTCTGGCTTATTTCACTCAACGTGATGTCTTCAAGGTTCATCCGTATGTCACATATATCAGAACTTCATTCTTCTTTATGTATTCCACTTTATTTATATGCCACATTTTATTTATCCATTCACCTGTTGATGGATACTTGGGTTGCTTCTATCTTTTGGCAATTGTGGATAATGCCTCTATGAATACTGGTGATGACTATCTATTTGAGTCCCTGCTTTCAATTCTGTTGGGTATATATCTACAAGTGGGATTGCCAGGTAATTATATAGCTAGCTTTTGAGCTGCACCACTTTACATTGCCAACAAAAATGAACGAGTATTTCCATATCCTCTCCCAACACTTATTTTCAATTTTTTAATAGTAGCCATTATAGTGAGTATGACATGGTATCTAATTGTGGTTTTGATTTGCATTTCCCTAATGGCTAATGATGTTGAGCATCTTTTCATGTGCTTATTGGCCATTTGCATGTATTCTTTGGAGAAATGTCGATTCAAATCTTTTGCCCATTTTTTAGTTGATCAAAAACTAAAAACTAGTTTGTTTGTTTTTTTATTGTTGAGTTGTAGGATTTTTAAACATATATTCTAGATATTAAACCCTTAAGGAATACTTGGTTTCCAAATATTTTCTCCCATTCTGTATATTGTCTTTTTACTTCCGTGATGAAGTTCTTTGCACAAAAGTTTTTAATTTTGATGAAGTCCCATTTATCTATTTTTTTTTTTCTTTAGTTGTTCATGCTTTTGGTGTAAAGTCTAAGAAACCACACCCTACCACAAGGTACTAAAGATGTTTCCCTTTGTTTTCTTCTAGGATTTTTATAGTTCCGGTTCTTGTGTTTAGGTCTTTGAGCCATTTTGAGTTAATTTTTATCTGGTATGAGGTAGGGGTACACCTTCATACTTTTGTCTATGGATAGCCAATTTACCCAGGACTATTTGAAGAGATTGTTCTTTCCCCATTGAGAACTAGCCATAGATGTGAAGGTTTATTTCTGAACTCTCAATTCAATTCCATTGGTCAAGATGTCTATCCTTGTGCCAGTACCGTGCTGTGTTTTGATTACAGTAGCTTTGTAATCAGTTTTAAAATCAGGAAGTGCAAGTTCTCCAAATTTGTTCTTCTTACTTAAGATGGATTTGGCTATCCGGGGCCTCTTGCCCTTCCATATAAATTTGATAGTTGGCTTTTCCATTTCTGCAAAGAAAACTTGGAATTTTGACTGGAATTGCATTGAATCTGTATATTACTTTGGGTAGAATTGGTATCTTGACAATATTTAGTCTTCCAATCCATGAATATGGAATGTCCTTTCATTTATTTAGGTCTTTTGTGATTTATTTTATCAATGCTTTATAGTTTTCATGTTTAATATCTTTGTTAACATTTATTCCTAAATATTTGATTCCTTTAGTTGCTGTTGTAAATTGATTATTTTATTGATTTCATCTTCAAATTGTTCTTTAATAATGTATAGCAACACTACTAACTTTTGCAAGTTGATCTTGTACCCTGCCACTTTGCTGAATTCATTTATTAGCTTTAGTAGCTTTGTTGTGGATTTTTCAGGATTTTCTATGTATAGGATCATGACATCTACAAATAAGGAAAGTTTTACTTCTTCCTTTCAAGTTTAGATGACTTTTCTTTTTCTTGCCTAGTTACTCTGGCTATAACCTCCAGTACAATGTTGAATAACAGTGCTGACAGTGGGCATCCTTATCTTGTTCCTGATCTTAGAGGGAATGATTTCAGTCTCTCACCATTGAGTATGATATTAGCTGTGGGCTTTTCATATATGCTTTTTATGAAAAGAGGAGCACTAATGAGGTTTTCTTCTATTCCAAGTTTTCTGAGTGTTTTTATCAGGAAAGGGTGTTGCTTTTTGTCAAATGCCTTTTCTGCATCAACTGAGATAATCATGTGTATTTTCCCTTCGTTTTTTAAATATGGTATATTACATTAATTGTTTTCTTATGTTACCCCCCTTACATACCTGGAATTAATCCCACTAGATCATGGTGTATAATTATTTTAATGTGCTGTTGGATTCAGTTTGCTAGTATTTTTTGAGGACTATATCTATATTTGTATCTATATTCATAAAAGATTTTGGTCTGAAGTTTTCTTTTCTTGTGGTTTCTTTATCTGGCTTTGGTGTGAGGGTGATATTGGCTTCATAGAATGAGTTGGGAAGCATTTCCTCCTCTTCAATATTTTGAAAGAGAAGAGTTTCAGTAGTTTTGGTGTTAATTCTTCTTGGAATGTTTGGTAAAATTCACCAGTGAAGCCATGTGGTACTGGGCTTTTCTTTGGAGGTTTCTGATTACTGAAGCAATCTCTTTACTTGTTATTAGTCTGTTGAGATCCCTTATTTCCTCTTGATTAAGTGTAGGTTGCTTGTGTGTTTATAGGAATTTGTCTATTCTCTCAGGTTATCTAATTTGTTGATATACAGTTGTTCATAGTATCCTCTTATAAACTGTGGGTCAGTAGTAATGACCCCCCTTTTCATTTCTGATTTTAGTTATTTGAATCTTCTATGTGTGTGGATTTTATTGGTATTTTCAAATAACTAACTTTTGATTTTGGTTTTGTTGATACTCTCTATAGTTTATTCTCTATTTCATTTATTGCCACTCTAATCTTTGTTATAGTCCTTTCTTCTGCCCACTTTGGGTGTAGTTTGCTCTTCTTTTTTTAGGTTCTCCAGTTGTGAGATTAGGTCTATGATTCAAGAACTTTCTTCTTTTTTTAAATGTAGGCATTTAGAGCTATAAATTCCCTCTCTTAGTACTGCCTTTGCTGCATCCAATAATTTTGGGTATATTGTTTTCAGTTTCATTCACCTTAAGATATTTCCTAATTTCACTTTTGATCTCTTCTTTGACCCATTGGTTGTTAAACAATGTGTTGTTTAATTTCCACAGATTTGTGAATTTTCCTGTTCTCCCTCTGTTGATCTCTAGCATCATTCCCCTGTAGTCAGAAAAGATACATTATGTGAGTTCAATATTTTTATTGAGACTTGTTTTGGGATCTAATATATGGTCTAGCCTAGAGAATGACCCATGTGTACTAGAAAAGAATATGTATTCTGCTGCTGTTGAGTGAAATGCTCCATATATTTGTTAGGTCTAGTTGGTTTATAGTACCATTCAAGTCTTCTATTTCCTTATTGATCTTTTGTCAAGGTGTTCTATCTGTTAATAAAAGTGGTATATTGAAGTCTCCTTTTATTAATGTAGAACCTACTATTTCACCCTTCAGATACATCAATATTTGCTTCATATTTTTGAGGCTTTACAATTATATGCATGTAAATTTTAATTGTTATGTATTCTTGTTGAATTGACTCTTTTATCAGTATATATTGACCTTCTTTGTCCCTCATAACAGTTTTTTACTTCAAAAAATGGTTTTATCCTGATGTTTATATAGTTACCCCAGCTTTCATTTGGTTATTATTTGCATGGTATATTTTTTCCATCCTTTCAACCTACTTGTATCTTTGAATTTAAGGTGATTCTCTCATATATACCATATAGTTGGGTCATGCTTTTTAAATCCATTCTGCCAATCTCTACCTTTTGACTGGAGAGTTTAATCCATTTACATTTAACCATTGATAATGCAGGGCATTATTCTGCCAATTTGTTATTTGGTCTTTGTAAGTCATATCTTTTCTTGACACTCAATTCTTCCATTATTGCCTACTTTCATATTTATTTGATTTTTTGTAATGTACCATTCTTAGTTTCTCCTCATTTCCTTCTCTCTATATTTTTTTAATAGATTTTCCTGGTGGTTACCATGGGTCTTAAATTTGACATCCTAAATCTGTAACAGTCATTTGATTTGATACCAGCTTAACTGCAATAGCATATGCATACATTGTTCCTATGCCCCTCCACACCCCTGCCTTTTGTGAAAATTCTTACAAAATTATATCTTTATGCATTTTATGTCCAAAACAATAGATTTGTCATTAATTTTTATGCACTCGCATTTTAGAACCTGTAAAAAGAAAAAGGTGTTACATTCTGAAAAATGTAATACAATAGTAATGACATTTATAATTATCCATATGGTTACCTTTACCAGGGACCTTTCTTTATACCACTTTAATTCACTGTCTAGTGTCCTTCATGGAATGAGTTGGAAAGCAACTGAAAAACTTCCTTTAGCACTGCTTGTAGGGCAGTCTAGTGGTGATGAAATCCTTCAGCTTCTGTGTATCTGGGAATGTTTTAATCTCTCTTGTATTTTTGAAAGACAGTCCCTCTGGATATAAAATCTTTGGTTGGCAATTGTTTTCTTTTCAGCACTTAATATTTCCTCCTCCTGCCTTCCTGACCTCATGGTTTCTGATGAGATATAGGCACTTAATCTTATACAATATGTTATTGTATATAACATATTGCTTTTCTCTTGCAGCTTTCAGAACTCTTTCCTTGTGCTTGGACTTTGACAGTTTGGTTATTCTGTCTCTGGGTATGGGTTTGTTTAAGTATATTCTGTTTGGGTTTGTTGGGCTCTGTGGCAGTTTGATATTGTTTATGAATTCCAAAAATAGATATTGGATTATGTTTGTAAACTGGTCTGTCCCTCCAGGCATATTAGATTATATTAGATTCAAAAGTTTCACTTTTACTTGATTAAATAATGATTAAGGCTTTGATTGGGCCACGTCAGTGGGACATTGCATTCCTCCCCCTTGGTGGGCGGGGACTCACAGAGAAAAGACATGGCAGAGAACAGAGTTTGGAGTTTTAATGCTGGAGCCTGGGAAGTAAGCACACAGAGGAGCAGAGAGAAGGCTCGATTAGACACAGCAGAGGCCCGGGAAGAGAGACAAGCCATTTGCCTGAAAGTCTACAGCTGGCCTTGTGGAGAAAGCAGAGCAGCTGAGCCTGGAGAGAAACAAGCCCTGGGAAGAGAGGAACCCAAGAAGCCTAAACCCTTGCAGACTTTGGCAGCCATTTTACTCCAACACATGGCAATAGACTTTGGTGAGGGAAGTAACTTACGCTTTATGGCCTTGTAACTGTAAGATTCTACCCCAAATAAATACCCTTTATAAAAACCAACTGATTTCTGGTATTTTGCAACAGCACACCTTTCACTGACTAATACAGGCTCTTTGAATGTGCATATACATGTCTATAGTTAAATTTGGGAACTTTTCTGCCATTATTTCTTTTAATATTCCTTCTCCTTCTGGAAATCCCATAATGTATATACTGACATGCTTGATGATATCCCACAGGTCTCTTAGGCTCTGTTCACTTTTTTTAATTCTTTTTTTTTCTCTCTGCTCCTTAGCCTGAACCTTCTCAATGGTCTTTTCTTCAAATTCACCAACTATATCTTCTGCCAGCTCCAATCTGCTATTGAAAATCCTTCTATGGAATTTTCACTTCAGTTGTTGTGGTCTTCAATTCCATTATTTCTTTTTGGTTCCTTTTAAAAATTTCTACATCTTCATTGAGATTCTTATATTGCTCTTTTCATTGTTTTCTGATATCCTTTCATTCTTTCTCTGTGTTTTCCTTTATCTCCTTGAGTATATTGAAAATATCTTTTGAATTCTTTGTCTAGTATGTCCAAAGTCTCGTTTTCTTTGTTGATGGTTTCTGAAATTTTATCGCATTCTTTTGGATGGGTCATCATTTCCTGTTTCTTTGTCTTCTTACATTTTGGTGCACACTGTACATTTTAATAAAGTGTTAACTTTGGTATGTAGTCCATGACCTGTCTGTTCCTTAAGTTTATATCTAGCTAGTGGTATGACAGAGATTTCCTTGAGTACCAAGAGCTAACAATGAGAAACAAACCAAACCCCAAAAAAGCACCATTCACTGTCTTTGCAAGTTGGCTCTGCATTGGCTGATGCTCTCCTTCAGAGTTTAGCCCTCCTCTAAAATCCAGCCTGAGGCAAAGTAAAGTGCAATGTCCTCTCCATCTTTTCTGAGGCTGTGTCTTATCTTGGGCTCATGTTCGCTCATGGCCTTAGGAATTCCTGAATGCCCCCTCTACTCCCTGTGAAACAGAATGTTTCACCTTTCTCAGGCAGTCTATTATATATCATAAAGCAGGTAATCCTTTGTCCCAGGCCACTTTGACTTCATTTTTCCTAATACTGTTTTAGCAGTCTGAAAGCTGCTTCTGCCTAGAGGGCAAGTTCTGTGAGTGTGAGCCAGAAAAGTGTTTCCTTGTTCAGTCTTTCACTCTTTTGACACTTTTAGTTACATTTATTGATATAATCTTCATTTCTAAACTCTCTTTCAGGCCTCTCTCTCCTGTCTTTTCAGACTGTAGCACATCCTTTAGTATTTTCTGCAAAGCCAGTCTCTTGGTTACAAACTCTCTCAGTTTCTGTTTATCTGTGAATATTCTAAACTCACCCTCATTTTTGAAAGACAATCTTGCTTGATATAAGATTCTTGGCTGGAAGTTTTTCTCTTGCAGGAACTTAATTATATCATACCACTGTCTTCTTGCCTCCATGGTTTCTGATGAGATACCTGCACTCAATCTTATTGGCTATCCCTTATATGTTATGCATTGCTTTCCTCTTGCTGCTCTCAGATTTCTCTCTTGGTCTTTGGCATTTGACATTCTGATTAGTATGTGTCTCAGAGTTGGTCTATTCAGATTTATTCAGATGGGAGTACGTTGTGCTTCTTGGACATAGATATCTATGTCCTTCATAAGGGTTGGGAAATTTTCTACTATTATTTCTTCAAATATTCTTTCTGCCCCTTTTCCTTTCTCTTCTCCTTCTGGGACACCCATGACACGTATGTTTGCACATCTCTTGCTGTCATTTAGTTCCCTGAGACCTTTAATTTTTTCCATTCTTTTCTTCATCTGTTCTTTTATATGTTTGCTTTCAGAGAACATTTCTTCAAGCTCACCAATCCTTTCTTATGCCTCCTCAAATCTGCTCTTATATGATTCCAGTGTATTTTTAATTTCATTTGTTACAACTTTCATTCCCATAAGATCTGCTATTTTTCTATGTATGCTTTCAGATTCTTCTTTGTGCTCATCCAATGCCTTGTTAATATCCTTTATTTCTTTAGCCATCTCATTGAATTTAGTACATTAAGGAGATTTGTTTGAACATCTATGATTAGTTGTCTCGGCTCCTTTATGTCATCTGGAGGCTTATCTTGTTCCTTTAACTGGTGCATATCTTCCTGTTTCTTGGTGTGGATTGTAATTCTTTGTTGGTGTCTTGGCATCTGGCTTACTAGAATATTTATTCTGGGTGCAGTTTCTCTCTTTACTTTGGGGCTTTCTTGCCCTTTCTCCCTTGCTGGTTGTGTAGTAGGAGCCAAGGATGTAGTTGGTGCTATAAGCTGAGGAGGCTCAAGCTGCCCTCATTACCCAAGGGACCAATAAAGCTACTCCCAACTTTCTCCTTTGCCAGGGGTCGGGACAGAGCTACAGCCATGTGTAATAATCCAAGTTGTGCAGGCCTAGACTGTAGTTGCCCAGAGAGACGATGAAGCTTCATGCTCCTTTCTCCCCTGCCCGGGGCAGGGATGGAACTGAAGGTGTGGGCAGCAGTCTCTGCAGTGTGGGTCCAAATGACTGCAGTTACCCTGGTAGACTTCTGACTATTCAGTCTATGCCAGCCAAATGTACCTGCAGTTACCTGAAGAGGCTGGTACAGGGCCCGTCAGCTTCCTCGCTGCTAGAGGTGGGCCTGAAGCCTAGGCTAGGGCTGCAGTCCAATCTGGGTGAAAGAAACCGGTCTCTACCCTCACTATGAATTTCAGTGAGCCTGGCTTCCCCTCATGCTGGGAGCAGAGTCAAAATGGCACCTACCAGCCTCTTTCCAATTTGGGCAGGCTCAAATTTATTTGTTCTTAGGGTTATTCTTTAGCTAGCCAAATTGACTAATCAGTAGCTGAAATCGGTGGCCAAATGTCTCTTCCTCCCCTGTTTTTAGGAAATGGAGCTTCCAGTTCCTGCCACAGAATAGCTCCTGAGGTGCCTTGCACTCCGTAAGTAGGATGATCACCAGCCTCTGTGGCATGGCCTGTATTTTCCTGGAGAGGCTGGCGCAGGTGCCTCCAGTTTCCTCCCTGCTGGAGTCAGGGCTGGGGCTTATGCTAGAGCTGAAATCTGATCTGGAAGGAAAGAAGCCAGTCCTTACCAGCACTGTGATTTTCAGTCTGCCCCACTTCCCCTTGTGCCAGGGTTGGAGTTAAAATGGTATCTCCCAGCCTCTTTCTGACTTGGACAGGTTCAAACTTTAGCTGTTCTTAGAATTATACTTTAGCCCGCCAAATTTACTAATCAGTAGCTAAAGTTGGTGCCCAACCGTCTCTCCCTCCCCCGTTTTTGGGAAGTGGAGCTTCCAATTTAGCCGTGGAATACCTCCCGAGGCGGCTTGTGCTGCCGGTGGAGGATGGGCACCGGCCTCCATGGTGTGGAATGCTCTACTCAAGAATCTTCTCTGCAGTTGGGCAGTCTCCTCCTTCCATTCTTTCAAGGATGTTGAAGGATGCTCTTCTGGTCTCCTGGAGCCCCCAAACAGGTGCTTTAGATTGCTCTGGGTGATTACTAACTCCCCTGTAGCACAAGCTGACTCTAGGAGCACCTTACTCTGCCACCATCTTGCTGGTTGTCTTCTCCTACTGTTTTTTTGTTTGTTTGTTTGTTTTGTTTTTACCGGGAAGTCCCAGGGATCAAACCCAGGTCCCTCCATATGGGAACCGGACGCCCAACCATTTGAGCCACATCCATCCCCTCCTACTGTTTTTCAAAGCTGCACTTTTGATTCATCCCTCAACTACTTAGTGCCACCCTTTAACTGTTTTATGGAGTTCTGGAAAAGATGACTCTGCTGGTTATTGCTAGTTGTGCAAAGATTCTGTGAGGGGAACAGTACACCACCATCTTGGTTGACAAGACTCACACCATATCAGTTTAACATCCTTTCCTTCACTCAAAATTTCCCCTTTGTGCCTCTTGCCATTATTTAGATGGGGCAATAAGGAAAAGACACATTGATCTTGAAATTGCAGGGAAAATATCTCAGCTCCACTTGGGGCACTATCCTTTTAGTGGCATGTGAAATCTGAGCACACATCAATTTTATTTGTCCTTTCTCAAATAAATCCTTTCTGCCTAACACCATATGTACAGTTGTTCCTGACAGAAACCCTTCTTTCTCTTACAAGAAGTTCCATTGACAATTGACCAGAGACTTTAAAAACATCTGTTTCCTCAAGATACATAACGCCTTGCTTTAGAGTTCTTTTTCGCACTTGTCCATCCAGAATACTCAAATCAAAAGTTACAAGGGTGCCCAAACCCATTTTGGGGGCTCAAATTGAGAGAGGTGAGAGGCAATGCCAGAAGAAAGATGCAGAACAAGGTAGTTGCCAGTTATCCTGGCTTTACTATTCATCTATGACTCTATCACTTCATTTCTTCTGCTTGAAGATCTTGGATTTTCAGCCTTTTCCTGCAAGATAGACTTCGGACTCTTCTAATTGGCAGGTGAAGGTGACCACAGTTTGATTTCAACCCATCTTCACCAGTTTACCTCCTATACCCCTCTTGCTAGGTCAGTAATAATAAATACTAGCCACCCTGTCTGCCCAGCACTGTAAAAGTTGCTTTTCAAACATTATTTCTATTAATCCTTACAGCACACTGCAAGGGCTATACTGTAATCTCCACTTTAGAGATGGGAGGCCTGAGGCCTAGAGAAGTTTAGAAATGTGCCCAATGACACACGGATGGTAAGTGAGGGAGCCAAGAGTCACATCTGGTTCTCTCCAACTCCAGTGCTCGCTTTCTCCTACTACCTTTCATGAAAGCTAAACTGATCTTGAGCAAGTGTCTGTCCATTGACTTGAAAAGCCGTTGACAGAGCTGTCTTCATCCAACTGTGAGACATATAGCAAATAAGCAGAAAGGAAAGGAGTATTGAGTGGAGAAACACAAGAACCATTTCAGATCTTCCTTGGGCTTATTGGCTCCAAACCACCAAGTGAATCTCAGGATTTTGCAGAATCAGGGCATTCTGGGCTGTTTTAATTGTTTGAGCTCTGTGGATGTGGTGGTTGTCAAGTTACCTTTTAAGGATAATAAATGGCCCACAATTACTTTAGTTTGGGAAGTGCTTCTGCCCTGGGACACTGCAATAACTGGCCATAGAAAAGAAAAATTCTGGGGATTTATGAGGTGTCCCAATTTAAAACCATCTGCGAGAAATGGGACATTGGTATAGCAGTGTGTTAACCATAGTTAATCTATCATTGCTACTGTTATAAGCTCTCTGTTTCCCTCTGCTTAAAACTATCACAGGGATTTGTCCTCATCCTTCACACAGGCTCACCAGAAATCTTTTTTTTTTCAAACATGTAACTTTAGAAATACAGTGTAGCTGGCCTTCAGTTTACTGGACTAAGGGGGAAATTCTCCAGGTATAAGGGATTTTAAAATCCACCAGTGTTAAAATGACAAATGAGGCATAGTCTCTTCCTTCAAAAGGCTCAAGGTCCTACTGAGGAGATAAGGAGTGAATTAATAATATCAATACACTATGAGAAGTGCAATTGTTGAAGCAATGGGGTAAGAATTGAAATGTGTTAATATGCACACACACACACACACACACACACAAAAGTGTTGCACTCAGTAATCACTTTGATTTCCCCACCCCCAAATTATATGGCTCACCTGTACCCATAGTCCTACTTTTATAATTTGTTTGCTTACCTCACTCCCCCTGTCTTTGAGTTTCCCAGGTGTGGCCCCTAGGTATGGCTCTTCCTTGTTTTGTCAGCACCTAATCCAGTGCCTAGAACAAATTAAAAGCTGATAACTGAG
>JAQZBX010052741.1:0-19053 GCA_029593785.1 Cabassous unicinctus | reverse complement strand
CAGCTGTGTGGAAATGGATGACCCTTGTGACCTCTCTGGGTCTCAGTTTTCTCATCTATAAAATCGGTCAGTAGCCAGGGCCTCTCCAGCTCCATGATGCATACATACCTAGTCCTCCCACGCCAAAATAAGGAGGGGAATTTCAATTTTTTTTTTTTTTGGCAAAGTGTGTCATGGGATTCTCATATTCCAGTTGTCCACGGATAATCTACGTTTGAGGTGAAATACAATAGAAATGCCTTTTTTAAAAAAATAGAAATCCCTTTTACATTTTTAAGTTGACTACTTTGAAAATGGATTCAAAGTATTTCTCACCAACCCTTTGTCAGCCTGAAGGCGGAATAGAAAAAAAAAAAAGCAAATCAACATTCTTTAACCCTCTCTCAGCATAAATCACCACTCACTGTGGGAAAACTGATTACTTGCCAGGAAATTGAGCATATGAATCATTATACTATTGTCCTAGGCCTCTGACAGAGCAACACTGAAGGGGAAAGACTGAAAAGGTGGGGTGTGAACTCTGTTTCACCAATACTTCTGCTCATGACACCACCAGGCCATGAAAGACCAAAACCAAGTGAATCCAGGGCTAAACTGAGTGACAGTGCAGCCAAGTCTAGAGCAGAACGGCTTGGGCTCCCTGACTTTCTGAATCACTCTTAGGGTCAGAGTTTTTACAGCTCCAAAGAGTCATAGATCAGTAAATGCAAATAATTCCATCTCTGGGTTTGTCCTAACAGGCAATCATCTTGTTAATTAATGCATAGACAGCCTCCTTATATGGAAATACCAACAAACATTACCAGGAAGGGATTAAATTGCTTAACATCAGCACTGGTTTTCTAGAAACAAATGTGTGAGAGATAGGCACCACAAATACACTTTCCCTTATGGTTCCAGAAAAGATTAGGCTTTAATTTCTCCTCTGTTGCTAACAAGCTACCTGCATAGGTACAACAAATACTTTTTATATTGTATTTTTCTTTGGGCCTCTGATGTCTTGACAAAATTTTTGGTTTGAACAAGGAATTATTTTTTGATCAAAAGCATAGAAAAATACAACACATTTAAGTTAAAATCACACACTACACACATAAAACCCTGGGAACTTACAGAGGAAGATAGGAAAATTGATCTCTTATCTACTTTGAGTTCTATTCCCTACTTTCTTGGTAGAGAAGGTAGTGAAAGTAGAACTACATTTTTCTGATGATGTAGAAGGGAGGATATTTTAAAGTTTCCTAGTCCTAAGAGGGGATATTAGAAATGGTTTTAGGTTAGTGGGTTATGGATTATGGTACTAGATTATGGAGCTAGAGAGAGATTACTTGGAAGTAATAAATTGAAAGCAGAGTTAGCTCAATCTTAGCAGGATGTTCTTTGGACGTGAAAAACAGAAATGGAAACCTCTTTCTAATGCTACAAGGGTAAGTGTAGAATATTTCTGCAAGTGTCTTTCAAAGAATGCTGGGCCTGTGTGCTATTCTGCAAAAAGAAGTTTCTTATGCTGCAGAGTGTGTGACACCTGCATGCCCACCCTGGTGGAGATTCGCAGGTGTCCTGTAAGACACCTGGGCACCCTTGTCAGAACTAGCAAATCGCAAGCTTATTGAAGACATCAGAACCCATCCTGTCCCTTTATTTTTCATGTAACAACTATTAATCCTGAAAAGCCAGTGTTCCGTGACTAATTCTTAGTAAAATACTGGTAAGGAAGAAAAATAACTATAAAGGGGGAGGATTTTCATGGAAGAGGAGACACAGAAGTCTCCTTATCAGTGATGCCCAAAAGTACAAGATCGTAATGTGAAGAAAAGCTGGCCAAGGGATGTTATGCAGGTAATAGGTTAAACTGATCAAGGTAGGAAGAAAGCCTGGAAAGAGAATTAGCGCTTATTAAGCATAAATTATATGGTAGACAATATATCTAGTGATATGGTGGACAATATATCCAACTTTGGGGAGTAGGAATTATTATCCCATTTTACCAGTTGGGAATAAGCACCAAGTAATTAAAAACGCTGAGAGGCAGGCACTTCCAGCCATGTAAGCACAGTTCCAGGGGCTGCCGTCCACTGAAACTATTATGGGAATGGCATCTCTGGAATTGTTCAGTGACATAGTCCTGTTGGGATTTGAAAACAGATACACAGGCTTTCAAAGCCTGAGTGTGCTCTTTCCTCTACAGGCCAAAACAGTCTGATCTGCAGGATGAAAAAAACTTCTATTTCTTTCTTTCCCTCTATCTGTGTTCCTCCAAAAGCCACCACCAACTTCATCTAAACTACTAATTGACTCCCTGGGTATCTGCACCCCGCTTCTACTTCTGGAGATAGCTGGAGTCCTAAAAAAGCCTTCAGACCTTGAGTAAGGCAGAACTTCCTCTGACTGTTCTTACGTACGCTGCTGAAATGAGAAGAGCGTCTTTTGGAACCACCCTCATTACAGTGCGTGGACTGGAAGGAATGGGTATTACTGGCAAGGTGTTACCTCATCAGTTGGCTCTACATTTATGTGCTCCCACATTTTTACCAGTTAAAAACTTGAGCATGTCCCCCAACATATCCATGCTTTTACTTATGAATTGCATAACTGTGCTACGGACTAATATTTTATGAACAATATAAAGCAGTCACAAAAATCAAATTTAATAAGATGAGAGTGCTGGCCCCACGTGGAGTGCTGGCCCACAAAGGAGTGCTGGCCCGCGCAGGCAAGATGACGCAACAAAAAGAGACACAGAAGAGAGACAATAAGATACACAGCAGACCAGGGAGCTGAGGTAATGCAGGAGATTGAGCACCTCTCTCCACTCTGGAAGGTCCCAGGATCAGTGCCCAGTGCTGCCTAAAGAGAAGACAAGCAGACCCAGAAGAACACACAGAGAGCAGACAGTGAGTGCAAAACAATGGGGGGGATAAAATAATTAAATCTTTTTTAAAAAATGATCAGATTTAAAGATACATTCCTTTATTTTTATTATTTCTCCCTGTACCTCAGTAGATCATGGAGTACATGCACTCCACTTTGGGACCACTGACCTGACAGTTTGCTTAACATGATAGAATTTATCTATTAAAGCTCCAGGAAGTTTTGAACCACTAAGTAATCTTGTTAAAATCCTAAATAGCCTGCTAACATCAAGGCCGATCTTAAAGCAACTGTACTAATCACTCTTACAAAATCACAAGGGAAAAGAGTCGATTGGCTTTTAAGGAGTTGCTTCTAGATCCCTAAATGTTATTTAATCAATGCCCACTGGTTTTTCAGAGAACAGCTAAATATCATCTCCTCAATAAGGACATTATCCCTCAAGTGTACTTAATTGCCCAAAGCTGTTTCTCTAGAAGGTTATGTGAGGGAAAGAGAACAGCTTTCCTTCCAAGACAGTTATGAATGTGGGGCTAAGAGTTCTTTCTGTCCTCAAAACTCAAAAATAAAGGGGATCCATGTTGCCATATGCTTTACGACTTCATTTCTTCTTACAGCTGCATAAGCAAGCCAGACACAAAAGGACAAATACTGTATGAATGCGTTACTATGAACCAAATATATTGTGCAACATATTGTTTTATCCAAAAAAAAAAAAGATTATATGTATCCATTACATTTAATGGAGAAATGTATATATTTATTCATCTGTGTTTACTTTTTAGTTTTTAATTGTTTATATTTTCAATTATTAAATGTACAAATAAAGTTAAATAAAAAAACAAAAAATAAAATAAAGGGGATCATTCATGTTTGCGAGGGGAAGAATTGGGGCGGAACACAGATGATGAACCTCCTACCTGGACATGGGATTACTGAGTTCCTAGATTAAGAGTGTTCTTGGAAGCACAAATAAAATATATGGCACCTCAGACAAAACAGGACAGGAAGGCACTAAGCCCCTCACGGGTCTCCATCCAGGTTCCCCTGTGCACAAAATTCCCCTCCTTGGAGGGAGAGCATGGCCCCTCACTTCACCCCCCATTTAAGAGTGTGTGTTTGTTCTTTTAAGACTCCTTGGCAGAGAAACCCACTAAACCACTATTAGCATCTTAGTGTGACCTTCAAGCCCCACGGACTAATAAAAGTGCTAAGAGGATCTGAAATGTTGAGGATGGAGGCGGGTAGAGAAGAAAGGATGAAAGCAAGCAGTCTGTTTGGAGTGCCTGTTGATTTGAAAGAGGGAAATATTGAGAGGAAAGTGATGAAGAAACTCTGCCAAGGGCAAATTTAGCATCATTGACACTTTTGTTGAAATGGTTCTAATGACAGTCACCCTAAATTTTGGTTCCTTTTTGTGTTAGTTCCACAATCGCTGAAATGAGGAAGTGAGCTGGACACTTGTAAACCTCAGAGTTGACAAGAAGTTATGAAAAGTCCTGGTGGGCTTACACTAGCCTCAAACACATAAGCAAGGAAAAACAGGGAGATTCCGTGGAGGAATCCTGTACAAGGGAGACTACAAAAGCTTTTCTCAGATGAAAAGAGTTCTTAAGAAGTTTGAAGAATGAAACAAAGTTAACAAATTTGGGAGGCATGGTTCTATTTCCTACAGAATATGAGAAAGAACACTAAATGATAAACTCTTGGAAACAAAGATTGACGTAAGAAGAATGCTTGGTTAGAAGACAGGAAAGTGGGGGGAAAGCTGCCGGTTCCGAGGCTGGTGGGAGTGTTGCAGGATGATCTTGGGACTAGGTCAGCAGGGGCACGGGAGGAATGGGGAGAGGCAAAGGCAAGTCCAAAGAGCATGAGAGGAGGTGACAGGCGAGTCCAAGGACTGGGCCAGATTGCCATGCCGAATTCCTTATGGACGCAGGCGTTTTGACTGTAGAGGCTGGAGGAGACAATGACGAACTGCATTAGGAAGAAGCACATTGATGGGAGATGAGTAGATTATGGATGAGAACCTCTTGTAAGGCGTTTTTGAGGCAGGCTAGTAGATTAGGAATCAATAGGCGTATCTGGAACCTTGCAGGAAACCCATGTGACCACGAATACCCCACAGGATGGCTGCTGGAAGACCCTTGTGAGAACTCCCATTCGGAACAGATTTCCTCCAGAATCAAGGAGAAGCCCTGGATATTCTCCAGGGGACCTTTTCATTGGGCCCTCCCGGGGGATTGAGGGGTGGGGTGATCAATCAAAACAGCAAACAGCTGGGACTCCTCCCCTGTTATTAGCAAAGGGGTGGAATAATTAATGGTTTAAAAGGCAAGCGCCACAGCCAAATGGCCCCTGTTCTTGCCTTCTTCCCCCCTGCCTGGATCAGCATGCAAGTAAACCTGAGCATTTTGTAATCTGTAATGGCAAAGTGTAGTCTGTAAATCAGCCCTCTTTATCACTCTTCAGCCCCTTCCTCTCTACCTGGGACCCATAATCTGTTATTTTCTCCCATTTCTCTTCCCTCCCTTCCTTAATAAATTACTGGCCTAACTAAACTGGTTTGGATTTAAAATTTGTTTTTTGTAGCTTAGCCAAGAACCTAAAATATCCAGCAACATTGTCTTATTGAACACATCTACTACAAAGTGCTGGCATCAAATTTTGAATGGTGCAAAAATTGTAAAAATGGAAACATTTATTAAATGTGTGATATGTTGTGTCAGATCTAATGTGAGTATAAATAATTTGAACACCATCGACAATAATTTAGGAGATTGTAATCATATCTTCACAACAAAGACGTTAAAGTCTATATGATGTCAAAGCAAGCATCTGAAGGAAAGGAGAAAAACACAAGCAATAATTTTTCCTGCAAATGCCAACCATCTGGATATTTTGGAAAACCAAACATAGATTTCAGAAAACCGCAGTATTTATTCTGTGATCTGCTGCTTGGACCTAATTATTTCCATGGTTTTATTTATACATGAGAAAATAGTTATTAGTTCAATAACTAATAACCAAATAGAATCATGGTAATTAACGTTTAGTAGTGCTTGAGCTTCAAAATGACTCCATTATGTACATATTTTTCATGCCTGTATTTTATAAATAATGAGCCTTTTATAAATAATTTGCTCATTTTCAGCAAGGCACAATAAGGATCCAGTTCTATGTTGATCTGCTTCCAGAATCTTAGCTCATCCTACAGATGGGCATTTACATCTTTCAAATTGGATTTAAACAATACTGTTTTTTTTAAATTAGCCATCATTTCTGCAATAACTTTTTATCTTACAACATTCTGTCTTATTATAGTGGAAGCATCTACTTACTTGTCCATCTCCCCAACTACACTGGAGTTCTTCCATAGCTTACATGAGGTCACCAGCTTCTGGCCATGTCTGGAAAATAGTAAGTGCTCTATTAATGTTTATTAAACAAAACTAGAGCTATAATTGAAATGAAATTAAGAATTCTTCTAGGGATCAGAGGGCATGTCAGATTATTTGTATCTAACTAATAGTGCATTAGCTTCTGTACTTAAGCAAACAAGCTTCATCTGCAACGTTGATTTTGTTAGTTTCTTCAATATTCACATCGACATAAATGCAGTTTTATTACTCTAAATGTGTGTAGTTCAGCTTGTTCTTTATGACTTTCTTTTTTGTTTTCCTTTTTGCTGGTTCCTTGCCAACTTTTCTGCACTTCCTTCTCACCCCCCACCTTGTCATTGCCTCAAGACAAGCCTATTTAGTCATTTGTTAGATTTAAGATAAAAGTTAGAGACACAGGAAGAAAAAACAAACATGAACTTTGGGCATAGACTTTTTATTTTAATTGTGTTTCCAGAATTACTGTAAAAACAACTCAGCGCTTCACACACACACACACACACACACACACACACACACACACACCCTTTTTTAGCACATTCTACACCCTGGACAGGCAACTACTCGTTCTTCATGTGGAGCTTTAAATATTCAAAACAGATTGTTAAGTCTATTATAAAATATTTACTTACTCTGTGTCTGTGCCTATGCAAAACCACTAACAAACAAAGACACATATTTTGGCATTCATTTCCATAAAATAGGCAAAATCCATTTCCTGGGGCAAAATGCTTTTGTGGTTTGATACACCTACGCATGGGGTCGGGGTTGGGGGAACTGTGAACCCACCTTCCTGCTGAGCCAGGTGGGTGAGTACTTCAGGCTGATTCAAATATGTCAGGTGCAAGTGCAGGTCAAAATGTTTTGTGCCATTTTAAACTTCCTCCTACCTTCTCAAAGGAATCAAAACTTAATTGTCAATATTAAGAAAGAAGAAAGCTAGAGGACTTACTGATAAGATTGTGTATTGGAAAAAAAATTGATGCTTGGATACCAAAATGGACTTAGGTTCAAATCCTGCCTCTGAAACATTAGCTGAGTTACATTTCTTTACAAAGCCTTGTTTTCCTGATCTATGAAATGAGGATAAAATACACTCTCGTCATCTGGTTGTTGTAAGGGATAAATGAGGTTATTATACACATACTCACACACTCAGACATGCATACAGATACAGACATACATGTACACACAGTGTCTAGACAGTGCTCAGTAAATGGAAGTGCTGCTTATCAAACAGTACATGTTAAGCCCTGGAAGAAGTTTAAGATTCAATATTATCTCTGTCCTCAATTAGCTGAAGATGTAATTTTTAAAATTATAATAAAAATCATGAAATATAATATATAATTAAGGACAAAATTGTGTAAAATTTTACTATATATGTTGTAGTGATTGAAACATGGAGGCATTATATGAAGGCTGTTGAAATTTAAATAGCAAAATAATCTTTGAATACAAATGTGAAATTATTTTCTAAAACACTAAAAAAATGGCCCAAATTAAAATAATATACAAAATATTTGTTTGCTTTGCTTTACAGTATGGTCTAAGCTAGAACCCAAGCAGTGTGTAGGTCCAATGACAAAACATTTTGCACGGCATTTCCCTCTTCTGACACACAGCTAATAGCTAAATAGCCTCAAAAGATTATTTAAAAAAACAACAACACACCTTTCCAACTATAAGTAGCGATATAGGTATCAAAATCTTACCTCTAATATAAATTTAATACGGAGCCATTAGAGGTCAGAAATTTAAGAATTTAGGATCTCATAGATCATGATCTCATTTCTTCTCATCTCACATGGATTTATTTCATTTTTGAGATATTGAAGTCACAGGTGTCTTGAGAAAATAACAAGTTATTAAAAAACAAAAACAAATGGCATTGGAAGAACCCTATGCATTGTTTCTATTGAGAAAACAATCGATGCCAGTTGCTATGAATGGCCTAAATTGATTGGGAGACCTCCTAGGTTCTGGAACAACCAAAGGTGATTATTCAGTAGGGGATTGTCTTTAGGTAATATCATTCATCCATTCAGGCCCCTAATACGTGCCAGCTATCACGTTCTTGGCAGTAGACATGTTTACTTGTAATTACCACAATATGGCCAGTGTTGTAATGATAAATGAACACATTGCTTGGGAAGCACAGAAGAGGAAGTGTCAAATTGCAGAAACAGTTAGAAAGGGCTTCACCAAAGGGAATATTTGCTCTGGGTATTTGAGAAGTGGCATCCCAGGTAGAGACAATCAGCACTTGGCACTTCTGCTAGATAAATGTGAGCCATAAGACCTCTGTGACTTCCCTGGAAATGCCATTCAGCAACCATTTTTCAGGGCCACGGGCATTGTAATAGGCACCAGGAAGACATCTGACTCGTTCATAGCTTTTTAATTTTTTTAGAAAGTACCTTAATATTCCTTCTTTCCATATAGGATTCTATATTCCCAACATTTCAAATTAACTGGGCTAGAAAGTGAGGAACAGAGGTTGTGGAAGGAGGGCAAAGGATTCTCTGTGGCAAATGTGTTCATATAGTCCTTGGGAGTCTCCAGTGAGTAATTTGGGGTGTATTTCTAATATTCTTCTCGATTTTTTAGGGACTTCAGCTACTGAAATATTTTTAAAGGATTTTTATATTATTTATTTTAACTTTTTATTTTGAAATAATTTCAAACTTATAGGACAGTTGGAAAATTAATAAAAATAACCCATATAGAGAACCCTCATCACTCTAAACAGAAGCCTTGACCCACTATGCATTAACTCCCCATTCTCCCCCATCTCCACCCCTGCCTTGGTAACCTGTATTCTACATTCATCTCAAGAATTTGCATATTCTAGCTACTGCATATAAAGGGAATCAAAAAATAGCTGTCCCTGTGTGGCTGACTTATTTTGATCAAAGTTATGTCTTCAAGGTTCATCCATCTAGTAGCACAGATAAAAGTTCATTCCTTTTTAAGACTAAATAATATTCCATTGTATATATCTACCACATTTTGTTTATCCCTTCATCTGCTAGTGGACATTTGGGTTGCTTCTACTTTTTGGCTATTGTGAATAATGATGCTGTGAACATCAGTATGCAAGTATCTGTATGAGTCCCTGCTTTCAATTCTTTGGTGTATATTACTAGAAGTGAAATTTCTAGATTAAATGGTAATTCTATGCTTAACTTTTTGAGGAATCACCATGCTGTTTTCCACAAGGGTTGCACCATTTAATATTGCCACCAGCAATGTTCTTGCTATTTTCTGTGTCTGTGGTGTTTAATGAGTAAAAATGTCCTTAAGGGAAACAAGAGCTGAGTGATATATGTAAAAGAACATTCCAATACCTACATATATAACAACATTAAAATATTATATATACATATATAGCCCATGCAAAAAACTCTTAAACGTGACCCTATTTCAATATTTCAATATTTGAACCAAATGGCACTGTTTCTACTTGCTGCTTATTAACTTCTCTGCTCCAAAAAGTCATTTATACTTCTGACACAGTCATTCACATATACATTTTTGGTCTTCAGTGCTAATTATATTCTTTAAACTTTCTACTTATCCCACTCACTATTTTGCAGATGCTCTTCAATGCTGGAGCTTGCATTAGACATGATCATGTCTGCCCAAGACTTTGACCTCACTGTTTCTTTGCTACAAGAATCTCGTTGCCTAATGGAATTTTGTTGTTTTAAGTGTCTTCCATTCAGTTTTTTTCTTTAGGGTTTTGCTTTTCATTTTCTCCTTCATTGTTAGATAATTTGCCAGATTCCACCCTCCACTTTTATCTTCTTTCTCCACTCCCCATCTTGCCATTGCCTCTTGACCAACCAGATTTAAACGCACTCATGTGTACTGAATATTAAGGATGCATCTACACAGGCTAAGTGGGACGCTAAGGTAATTATTTGGAGGAACATTGGGCAAGAAATAACACTATCCTTATCCAGGGAAAGGCAGGTGGGACTTGAGACCAAAGTTTTTCCAAATTCATACTAATTTCTAAACCTTCTAATTCACTTTGAAAAGTGCATGTATTTGTATTCTATTTAACTAACCTTTTAAAGGGCTATTATAAACTAAGTGCTGAGCAGAGGAAGCTGGGGCAAGAGGATGGCAGAGAAACACAGGAGTAGGAAAAAAAATGTATTGAAGAACTGGATCTAAGCCCTGTACTTTATAAGCATTATCTCATTTAAAACCAAAAACAAACCTGTAAAGTAGGTGTTATTATCTCTTTGAAAGATGAAGAAATGGAGACTCAGAAAAGTAACTTTCCAAAGTTTTCACAGTTAGTAAGTAAAAGAAAAAGAATATGAAAACAGCTGCAGCTGATTCTTCAGTTCATGTTCTTTCTCCTTGACAAACTGCCCTCACACCAAATGGGCCTATCCTGCAAATGCTTAAAATGCACGAGGAGAGGCAAGATTTAAACTGAAAAAAAAAAAGGGAGTGGGGTGGGGGAGGAAGATGATATCTATGTATATATGATACATAGATATCAACCTAAAACAAGATGGGATACAAAAGAAAGGTGGTCAGGAACCACAACCATGGTTACAGATAGAAAGTAGAGAAGAGGAACAATCCATGTTGGATGGAGGTCAGCTTTGATGTATGCCCTATTAAATTCATTAATTATCCCCTTCCCTGTGCTGATATGGAATTTGGACTCAATGACATAGACAGCTCCGTTAGATGGCTCTGAACTCTCTTTAACTGTTTCTGAATGTGACTGCAGAGTTTGGGAATCAATAGGTACTGTTGAAATTTTTAATTCCTTAACCTCCTCACTCACCTACCTTTATCAAAATGCCTTCCCAAAAATGCCAGCCAAGCTTGTAAAACTTGAAAAGGATCAAGAAAGTAGAATTTGCAATTATTTTGAAAATATCTGTGCAAATGGCCAAATTCTATAGACCACGACATACTGAGGGCTGCAGTGTTTACACCAAGAAAGGTTCAAACCAAATATTTGCATCTGGGGCTTCACCTTTTAGAACAGCAGTGAAGAGTCCAAAGTACAGAATCAAGGCTATTGGCGTGGTTTATGAATGTTTCCCTGAAAGATCCTGGCTCTCTCTGGTCCCCGTGCCTGTGGGCTCCTTTGAAATGGGGATATCAGCACTCCCCATTCGCTTATCAAACGCAGGTCCATTACTGGGTCAGATAAAATTGTTTGAGTACTTCATTTGAAGTCCTTAGCAGTCACTCCTGCTTTGTACCATGAAGACAGTCATTTAAAGTTACAGCCTGAAAATAGGAGAGAAATGATTGGGGAGCTCAACACTTCTTGCTTCCTTCCTGGAGCTGGAACTGTAGTCCCTGGTGCACAGTGGCAGCTGGGAAAACTCCCGTGCATTCTCCTGGGAACTCCCAAGATCGTTCCTTAGATCATTGTAAATCGAGGGTTTTCAAAGAAACAATTTCGTGTTTTGTTTTGTTTAGATTTAAATGAATTCAGGCCATCAGATGAAAGAAAGAGAAGGAAGGGGGATGTGGCCATTGTCTATCAGCCCAAGTACTAGAAAGTCTTCTTTCAGAGAATCAGTGTTTACTGCAAATTTAGCGAGACTAATTCCCAATGAGAAGTGAACGTCCATGTCTTACAATAAAGAATTTCTAACTAGTGAGTTTCAAGTACAGCAGAGACCCCATAACACTGAAATGGGGCATAGGTGCCATATACTTAGTGGAGATCTTTTGTTTAATACCGAGAGAGAAACACATTCTAGAAAGAGCAAGCAACCTGCGCTTTCAGTTTTCTGGGCATTCCTGATGTAAATATCATGTACCACTGCCAGGACAGAAAAAATACATACCATTTACAACTGTCTGTGTCCAGTGTGTGTGTTCGCCCTTATATTATAACTCAGTACTGGTTGTGTATGACCCAGCAAAGTACAGAGGTGGTGTCAGGGGAAAGCTCTGGATTCTGGGCTTCTAGGTTCTTGGCTTATGTCACATAAAAGAATTTAAGGACATGCCATAGGGTAGGCAAGGAAGCAGAGTTTATTAAGAAACAAGAAGAGTTCACAATCTTAACATGGCCGTGGGAGTGCTGCAGGATGAGTCGAGTGCGTGGGGTCCCCAGGTTAGACCTTTTAGGGCTTTTACTCCTCCCCCTTCACAGTGTTGGGGAGGGGCCTCAGCTGTTTGCTCTTCTGATTGGTTGCCTTATGATCCCTGCCTGTTAGCTCTCAGGGACCCACTGAGGAGGGCTGTTTGGTGTTATCCGAAGTTTCTCCTTGACCTCAGAAAGTTCCAAATGGAATCTCGTGGCCAGGGTCTCACAGGATCTTTCCGGCAGCCTTCCCCTCAGAAGGTTTCCCGGTGAGGTCTCACTGCCATGTGGTCTGTCGGCCTCAGCTGCCTTCCCCTTCTCATTATATTAACTTGCCTCAGTGGATCATATTGTAAATCTTTCTGCTTAAAATATTCATAGCTTTTCATCAATTATAGACTAAATACAGTTTGAGCCCAGTTTTGAGAATTAACAACAGAGGAAAGTATTATTTACAACCTGATTTTATTTTTTGATTACTAAATTCACCAAGATTTTGGGTTTGAAACCATTTTGCTTTTCCATAAGCATACCATGGAATAATATTTTTTTAAAAACTGAAATACATCCCATTCTTTGGATGCTTGCTTTCGTGGTTTTTAAAAGAAACCAGATCTCTTTTGTAATATCCCCACAACCAACATCAACTGACCTAATAGTTTAGTTTGAAATCATTTGGGTGGGGTCTCAGCTGCTGAACCAAACAGGCTACAGAAGTCCCAGTCAACAGACAGAGAGGCATATAAGAGTGACTGAAATTGCTTTATGCCACCACCAAAACTCCCAGCTTACCTTTGCCTGATTCCTCAAGCACAATAAATGAAAATCCACAAAGGCCTGAGGCCTTTCACAGGGTGCTACTGTAGTCAAGTCTCAGCCTGAACTCTAGAGAAGACCACAAATTTGGATAACAGGCACAGATGTGGAAACTTTTCCCATAGAATTGTGGTAGGTGCCTGTTGTGGTTGGAATCCCCTAGTGATTCAATGTAATGGCAGGTGTATTTACCATTTAATTTCTTTTAAGGGTCTGAATGGCTAAGAAACAGTTCTGTGAGGACAGTTTCTTGGTTTGGAGTTTTTGTGTTTTTTTTAAAATTTGTCCTTTTTTTTTAGTTTATTTTTAATTTAAAAAAAAAATTTTTTGGGGGGGATGTTTTTAACCAGTGCCCCAGTCCTTTTAGGAATGCAGCCCCCAAAGAAAGAAAGGGAAAACTATGGGGAGAAGTACAAGGAGAGAATGTATGAAGTCTAACTTGTGCTTTTACATCTCTGTCCTGCAGGAAAGCCATTTCCCAATAATAAAAGTGTGGTGGAGACTGAATTCTTTATTTAGTCTTGATTCCTTCCAAGAACAGCGAGGGGGTGGGGGTGGATGGGAAACGGGCTCTGAAGCTGCTTCAACACATCCACATCTACCCTGGCCTCTGCCAGACTCAACCATGGGGCCTTGGGGAACAATAAAAGCTAACACATGTCAGGCCAGCCAGCTGACCATGAGCTTGTTTGTAACAAGGTGCATATTTCATGCTGAAAATATGCACCTCCTGGAAACTTTACTCTCTTGATCAAGTGTATGTAATGTGATTTACATAATGGAATGTGGGAGGCATGTGCTCACATGCATTCTGATCCAGAAATTAGATTTATATTATGTACAGGACTCAGATTGTCTCTTGTGGTAGCCTCAATGCTTTTTATTTTTTCTTTAATTTTGAAATTATTTTAAAGCAATTGCTTTTCTATCAAGCTCTAAACCCAAAATATTCTCATGGAAGGTAATAGAATGTCCGGAGCCTAATTACATGAGCCATTTCCCCCTGCTGTCTGGGCACCCTTGGCCTTGGCACCCAGGAAGGGCTATGGTGTGAGTAACAAGCAGGCAGGGAAGCATCCGCCTTGGCGTCCACTCTCTTTACAGTCACCTCCTGCTGAGGGATGTGTGGGTGGACATAAGTGGGATTCCAGGCTTCTTGAGAGGCAAGTCTCATGGAGACATCATTAAAATATTTGCTGGAACTCTTTATTTCAGGATCTTTTGCTTCCTCCTGAGCTGTGTTTGTGTTCATTGAAGCTTGGTTCTTAGGTGATGTGGGGAGTAAGGAACAAACATGCTGTTCCTGGGAATCAGGAAGCCTAGCTGGCTTAGTTTCAAGTCTTGCCTCTACCACTAACTCATTAGTAGACTCTGATCTTAACTCTTTTAACCCAGAAAACTTATTGTTATATCCTGGACTCCATTACAAGTGTTCCACAGAATATGGTTTGAAATTGAAGATATCATGCTGAGTGAAATAAGCCAGACACAAAAGGACAAATATTATATGATCTCACTGACTTGAAACAATTAGAATAAACAGACTCATGGAGTCAGAATATAGAATATAGGTTACCAGGGGATGGAGGTGGGGTAGGGAACAAGGAGTTCATGCTTAAATTGTATATGGTTTCTGTTTGGTCTGATCATAAAGTTTTGGTAATGCACGGTGGTGATGGTAGCACAACATTGTGAAGATAATTGATGACACTGAATTACATATGTGAATATGGTTACAAGGGGAAATTTTAAGTTGTATACATGTTACTAGAGTAAAAATTAAAAACAAAAACAAAAACATACAGGTCTGTTCAACACAGTGTACCCTATTGTAAATGATGGGCTATACTTAATAGTAAAATTATAAAAATGTTCTTTTATTATTTGTAATAAATATACCATAATAATGCAAGGTGTTAATAACAGGATGGTATATGAGAACTCTGTATTTTAAGCATGATTTTTCTATAAACCTACAACTTCTCTAATAAAAAAAAAAGCAATGTAGAATTAGACACATTTACTGAAGATATAAAAAGAGGTCCAATTTACAATCCTGTTGTATCAAGCAAGGTTTTATGTTGCAGATAAAAGTATCCACCATAGTTAGCTTAAGCCAGAAAGGAATTTGTTATAAAGTAATCACTAGTTTATGGCACTTATGGAAAGGCCAAAAAGCCAGTCTTGAATGTTACCTAGGAGAAACATGGCAAGGGAAAATGTCCAACCACATCAGCTGTGTAAGCAAAAACACCTCCGCCACTACTGTCCACTTATGCCACTAGAAAATGGAAGTGAAAACTCTACCAAATGGCTCTGGAAGCACCATCTCTGCAACTGTGCTTGCCGAAAGGAACAATCTCTGCATGTGAACCCTATCTCTTTTTGCTTACTTTTGCCTCCAAATGTCACATTTTGGTAGACAGAATTCTGAAGTGCCCCCAAGACGCCTGCCCCCTGATATACATGCCCTGTGCAATAGCCCTCTTTGAGAGTAAACAGGTCTTATTACTGTGATAGCATATCATTCCCATGATTATGTTATGATATATGGCAAAAGGGTTTTTTCAAATCAGTTAACTTTGAATTGATCAAAAGGGCAATTATCCTGAATGGACCTGATCTAATCTGGTGAGCCTTTAAAAGAAGACAGAGATTCAAAGCTGGGGACACTCGTCCACTGGTCTTGAAGAAGCAAACTGCTGTATCATGGAGATAGCCACATGGCAGACAAAGGTGGGAAGACTCTAGTTGCTGGAATGGCCCCTGGTTGACAGCAAGCAAAAAAGTAGGGATCTCAGTCCAACAAGTAACTGAATTCCAACAACAACCAACGAGACTGAAAGAGAATCTTTAGCCTCAGATGAGATGGCAGCCCTGGCCAACACCTTGATATCAACCTTTTGAGACTCTGAGGAGGGGATCCAGCTAGTCTTCTGATCTACTGGGCCAGTAATGATATTGTTTTATGCAGTTAAATTTGTGGTAATTTGTTATGTAGCAACAGAAACTAATACATATAGCTGCTTGACACGGTCCAGGTCACTCCTCAAACCCAAACTTCAAGTGCCTTTGGGAAATGTGATTTTTAGTCTTCTGCCCTCTAAAATTCTGTAGGAGAAGCCAGAGAGGCTGCTATGAGTATTGAGTGAGTCAATCTTCTGGTATCAGCCAAACTTTCTTTTGGGAATTCTTTTCTAAAGGTCTTTTATAGGCCATATAATAAGTTAGAAAAGCCCCTTAGTTTTCTTTTAGATGGCAAAGATCAACCTATCTTATGAATATTCAAGAAAAAGTCATTAACATTTTTGCCAGCAAGTCCCTTATATGAATCAACCAGTTGTCTCAACACACAGGCCAACACTAATTCTTCTACTAGGGGAAAAAAAAAATGTTTCCCATAAAAAAAATAAAATTAAAAAAAGACAACTCTTTTAGGAGGTTAATGCTAACCCAAGAATAGTCTCTAAAATAGGTTTACATTGAGATTTTCCAGAACTCTAAACATATTTTGATTGGATTACCTCATGGCCTCTCATTCTTACCAACATCTAGTCTATCTCATTAAGAATCAAACAACCTGTCAACTTAGAGATAATAAGAAAAAGAGGTTTAAAAAAAAACACCTCAGAAATCTTTCTGAGAAGTATTAGGGCAAGTTTTATTTACCTGATAATACACTGCGACTTCTCCCAAGGAATTGTGTGTGTAGGTGGGGGGATCCCTATGGCTCCTGGAAAACAGGAACATTTTCCAATAAATCTGAATTAATTTTCCATTCAGATTTATGCCCATCCATATACCCAATGTCTAGCATACTATCTTCCCAACCCTTATATGGCCCCATTTACATTTGTCACATCAAGTAAATTTTAACCATCTCCCTCACCTTATTAAAACTCCCAGACCCAACTTCCTCTCATTTCAGAACCAGCAAGGGTGAGGAAGGGCAAACAATGAGAATGACATTTAAGAAATTGTGGACTCCAAAAAAAAACAAAACAAAAAGTCCCATTTGCTTTACCTCATGTTGTAATTCCCCAGACTTGTTCCTCTTGGCCAATGTTGAGCCAGGCAGGCATTTTCTCCCTGGGAGGCTGAGCACCTTCTTATAAAACCATAATCTGTGGGTTTTCCTGGGAGCCTGTTATTTCCTGAGCAGGACTTAATAACAGTCCCTTAATTTTTACAATGCTGAGAGTTTGCAAAGTGTTTTAAAAAAAATCTGTGTCATCGTATTTGATACCAATAGGAGTCAGAGCAAATATCATTATTTCTAGTTAATAAATAGCAGAAACTTCCATTTCTAGAGTTATATGACTGGGCTAAACTATGGTAAGCAGGGAAGCTGAGATTAGAATCCAGGTCTTTTGAATGTAAGTCAGGCAATCTTTCCACAGGACTGAGGTCTTCTTAACAGATGCATCAGTGAATGGATAGAAATAAATATCCGATAGGCAGTGGCTTCCTACCATTCTCCAGTCTTGCCCATTCAAACCTTTTTTCCACACTTCTAAAATACACGAATGACCATGGATTACACAGTCAAGTACAAGTTTCCTAGCACAAATCTGGATCCTGCTTACCTCATAAGTCTTACCCTTTGTAGTCCAGAAACACTTCATTTCTTTATAGTTGGTTCCTCATACTTCCACAGCTCTGCCTAGACTTGCCTCTCCCCAGTTTTGTCTGAGTAAGTTGTATTTGTCCTTGGAGACTCTGCTTAGACTTTGACCAGGCTGGTCAAGATCATCCCCATCCATGTTAAGTCTATTCCTCTATCACATTATTAAATTTTCTGCTAATATGTGGTTAACCCTCTCTAGGATATGAACCCATTTAAATGTCTGATTTATTTTGTTTCCACTGTATTTAACACAGTGCTGGGAATTTCAGCACTTAAATGTTTATAGAAAGAGTGGTCTTATTGGCTAGGGAATAAAAATAAACTAAATGAGTCTCCCAAGGTATAGCTTCCCTAGCAAATCTTGCTCTGGGGACTTCAGGGTCTCAGAATGTCAAGAATCACCTACTTTTACTCTCTCTGCTCCAGGGTCATTGTTAGGACACAGGTTAGGCTGGAGATGGGATTGGAAAGTAAAGGGAATAATGACAATAATCTTTAGAAAGTTCTACTGAAGATCTGGGTTTTAAGGTTACATTATTGGGTAATTTGGTGGCCACATTCAAATCTACATTCAAATCTCCCTTCAGGAGGACCTGCTAGAGGGAATGTAGATAATTGACAGTCTCAAACTGCCACACCTTTGGATCCACTGCAGCATTCAAGCCTAGTCAAGCTCCCAGACAGTGACAGAGCACAGTAGAGGTACTGAGACCAGGCCGTTTCTGCTTAACACAGGACTTCTGTTAAGGGAAATTTTGACTTAGGTTCTCCCCATTGGCCTGGCTGAGACTTTCTCAAAATTACACTGTGATCTGAGGTTCCTTCCAACTCAATCTTTCTTTTCACAAGCCTGCATTGCAATCTAAAGACTCTCCCTACCTACCACTGTTTCCTCCCCTTTCTTCCTTCACAGGCGTTTCCCCCAATAGATCTCTTGCCCATCTAATCCCAACTTGATATCTGCTTTGCAGAGGAACTTGGAGATTCATGCCTAAAAGTTATATTTTTAAAATGCTGTTCTGGGAGCGGATGTGGCTCAAGCTGTTGAGCGCCCACCTCCCACATGGGAGGTCCTGGGTTCAGTTCCTGGAGCCTACTGAAAAAACAAAAACAAACAACAAGCAAAGCAAATGAAAAAACTCAGGGAACCTGATGTGGTTCAGTGGCTGAGTACTGGTTTCCCACATATGAGGTCCCAGGTTCAATCCCCAGCCTCCCTACCCCAGTTCCTCAAAAAAAAAAAAAAAAAAATCTGT
>JAQZBX010052740.1:0-19058 GCA_029593785.1 Cabassous unicinctus | reverse complement strand
TATGTTTGTGGGCAGCTGTTTTTTGTGGCCAAATTTGAAGCTCTTGCTTCAAACTGGTGTAGTCTACCATATGGAGAAATGGTTTCCAGCCAAAACATCTAATTAACAGTGAAGCGAGATGTCCCTGTCTTCGTCTTTGCCACATGTAAGTGCTGAGCACAGTGACAAATCACAGACAAGTGCACTTGCCTACTAGACCCGGTCTCTGCCCTTCCTATCTGGTTGTAATCACAACCGATCTTATTTTTGCCTTCCTTCCTTTCTCCACTTTATTGCAGTACATAGTGGGAAAATACATATATTTGGGAGCAATTTACACAATATGGTTGGCAATATTGCACTCTTATAAGAATAACCAGAGGCAACTTACCAGAAAGTGGAAAATAGAAAATTATGAAAGCCATAAGCTTGCTTTCATAAGTACGGTATTTTGCAACTATTTTTATTAATGCCTTTTTAAAGGTTGCATCCATTAGCACTGAAATTCCATTTAGTTATAAAGCAATATAAAAGAAATAGAAGGCAAAAGTCACCCAAAACCTATGATAAAATGGACTCTTTCTTGACATTGTTCTAATTTTTTAATATTAATAAAAAACTTGATAAATAAAAATGCAAAGGCTATGGTGCATCAAAAAGAATAAAGCATCCATTATGATAAGAGGATCGTTGCATGAAAGAAATCTCTGAAGTAATATAAAAAGGAAAAGACTATCAACACAGGTTACATTTAATAATATTCTCATAGAAAGGAAGAAATAAAGCATAATAGCTAATACCAAAGACAGAAATATGCCTCAGTAATGAATCCCATGATATTTCCATGAGCACAAAGAACCAGAAAGAACAAATGTTGTCAATGCTAATAAAGAAAAGAGAAATTTCAAAAGAGGAATGTCTCCTTAAATTAGTAGCATTGCCTTATTTAGAATGCAAGGATAACAGAATTACCAATTAGATCTACATTGTCTAATATAGTTCCCATTTTGTTAACTTCTTTCTTCCCTTATTCCAAGTTTTGAAAAAAAAAACTGAGCATTATTAGATCAAAGAAAATTTGTTGGACCCTTGAAAAATTCTTCTATTTACATACACTTGCAAAATTTACCTAAATTTGTCATGATCAAGGAAAGTATGGCAAGTTTGCAGTCTTTGAAACAAAGTCTTATAACAAATCCATCTGTTTAATAGCTAAAACAGTAGAAATTTGATTTCCATGATGCTATTATAACGTAATTAAAAAGTATTTAAAGCAGCCAATTATTTTTTTATTACAGAATGCAAAAAATCAGTATGTCCATCTTGCTTTTCTATTTTCACAAGATGAGCTGTGCTTTAGTGTTGAGTAGGTATACTTGGAGAGAATGATGAAATTTTTTTCTAAGTTTATTTGGGCACTTGCAAGCAAACAGTCTTTAAAGATGAATTTCATTTAAAAATCATGGTAGTTAAACAAATATTAATTATATGGAAATGTTCTTATGGATTTTGTAAAAGGCACGTTTTAAAAGCAGAGTTCAGAAATGTCTGCTTTAATCAATCCATTTTGTAAGAGGGACTGGTATTCCTCTCAGTGGGAGCTGCCATCACAATGACAATTCACAGCAGGAACCCAGTTGGATGATGCAAGCTAAGATGGAAAAGAATGTTTTTATGTTCAGAATGCATCCCAAATCAGAAAAAATCCAAGCTGTGGTGAAAGAGTCCCACGATTTATATTCAGAGGCAAGCACTTTGTTAACTGAACAAGTTCTAACCAGATGTTCTTTGAGCATAAAATTACAAAATGTGGCCAGCACCAAGGCAGGTTGTAAATCCACTGGGTTGGAGCAAGGTTAACCTTTGTGTCCTACATTGCACCTAGCCTGATTGGGTGGTCTATAAATATTAAGAAAATGCAACTAGGAAATATTTGGAGTTCAAAAATTATTTCTGAAAGGAAAACTCCATATCTAGTCTTATATTTTCTCACTATTATTTTATTATCACTAATTGTTATAGTATTGTCTTTTAAAAAATACTTTTAAGATACATTAGTACTTCAAATACTTGGCTCAATACCACCATCCCCATTTTAAGGATGAAGAATCTGAAGCTTAGCCATGTGTTTTAGTTTGCTAAAAGCTGCTGAGAGCAAGATACCAGGAATGGGTTGGATTTTACAATGGGGATTTATTAATTTAAAAAGCTTCCAGTTCTGAGGCCATTAAAGTGTACAAATCAAGGAATCATTAGAAGATGCTTTCTTCCAAAGCTGCAGCTGTGGGTTAGCAGGTACATGGTGGTGTCCCCTAATCTCTTCCCTCTCCCTTGGACCTCATTTCTTTCAGCTTCTGGCTAAATTGGCTTCCTCTCAGCTTCTGGCTACCAAGGCCTTCTCTCTAGTTTCTGGGTTAATCTGTCTTTGCTGCATTTTTCTGTGTCTTTGGCTTTTTATTCCTCTGTTTATAAAGGACTCCAGTAAGAGGATTAAGACCTACCCTGGGTCCTTCTGTTTACTCAAAGGCCTTTAACTGAAGTAATTTAATCAAAAAGTCCCACCTACAATAGGTTTACAAGCACAGAATGAATTAACCCAAAGTACTTGATTTTCTGGGGTCCACAAATGCTCTAAACTGCCACACATGGTTTTCTCAAAAAAGTGTACTATTAAGTAGCAGAGTGGTTATGTAACACTATATTCTTTTCTCAGAAGTCTCCATGAGAATTCAAGATTGCCCTGATATTCTTTAGCCTAATTTGACCAATAATTTCACATAGACTCAATTTTAATTGGGCCAAACTTAATAGTAGCTAATTGATTAATAAGTATTATATTTATTTTGTCCCTGGAATAGTATTAGATGGTTTTAAAGAATATAGAAGGTCAAAATCCTATGGTTCATGAAAAAGCTCCTTCAAATATCGTTATTGAACCTTATAGCTTTCATCCTGTTGACATCTTATTTTTCTACCACACATATTGAGTGAATATTCAAAACATTCTGCCTCCAGTTTGTCACCATTTCTCCTCTCTCCAATCACATTCCTATTCTTTAGTTTCTACTGCCATCATTCTATGGAAATGGCTCTTTCAAGAATCATTGGTGACCTTAGAATCAACAAGTTCAAATATCTTGTCTTAGTCCTTATCTCTCTTGGCCTTTTTTTTTAGCATTGTATTAACATTTTTGTTGATTCTTTCTCTTCTGCTAATATCTCCTTTGGTTTGGTACTCATTCTCTAAAATTTCTTTGTTCTCTATGATTCTGTACTTTACCTCATGCTTTGATATCTCTGCATCCACAATTTTAAATAGTGCTGCATGCTTACTTAAAAGTGTTCAATGTGTACTTCTTTACCTTTCACTCTTGTTATCTGCTAAATGGAGTCCAGTTTGCTCACTTCTTCAGCTAAATTCCTCATTATTCCTTTTCATTTAATACAGCATGATGAAAAAAATAACTGATATATTTCAGACTCTGTACCTTTTGCACTTAGGGGTGAACTTATAGTGTTCTTCACCTGGAATGCCTTAGTCACACATTGGCTGGATTAGTAATTCTATCCTGAAAGGATCATATCAAATTTCCATGTGGTCTTCCCTGATTTTCCCAGTCAGAAATACATTTATTCCCAGTAAAGTTATTTAACTTTAGTTGGTACCATTTACAAATCATGGGTATTTTCCCCATTTTTGGGTTATGTACCTGTATAACTATCATCTATGTATCTATCTCTGAGATTATCTTTGTGTAGGTTTATATATCTATCCACTGGTCTATTGATCTATCAATGTATTTGTGGCAGTTTGATAGAGTTATTAATTCCAAAAATAGATATTGGATTATGCTTGTAAACTGGTCTCTTCCTCTGAGCATGATTAAGTTATGATTAGGGTTTTAATTGGGCCACATCAGTGTGACGTTGAGTTCCTGCCCCTTGGTGGGCAGGGACTCAGAGATAAAACTACAAGACATAGCAGAGAAGTGGGTTGGAATTTTGGTGTTGGAGTTCTGATGCTGGAGTCCTGAGAGGTAAGCACACAGAGGAGCTTGGTCGCGAGGAAGGAGAGAAGGCCCCGGGAAAAGAGATGACCCATTTGCCTGACTGTTCACAGCTGGCCTTGTGGAGAAAGGTAAAGCCTAGAGAGCCTCATAGTCTACAGCTGACCTTGTGGAGGAAACAGAGGAGTTGAGCCCAGAAAGAAATGGAGCCCCTGGAAGAGAGGAACCCAAGAAGCCTGAATTCTTGGCAGTCATCGGCAGACATCGTGACCCAACACGTCGAGGTGGACTTTTTGGTGAGGGAAGAAACTTATGCTTTATGGCCTGGTAATTGTGGACTTTGACCCAAAATAAATACCCTTTATTAAAACCAACCAATTTCTGGTATTTTGAATCAGCACACCTTTCACTGACTAATACAGTATCTATATTTTGTTTGCTAGAATGGTGATACCAGAATATTATAAACTCTTTAGAATGAAAATTTCCATTCATCCTCATTTTTACTGCAGCAGGACTCAAAGAACACAAGTTACATTGAAGTTTAAATGACTTTAGCTACTGATTTATTTTTTAAAATAACTGATCACCTGCTAGGCACCAGCCACTGAGGTGGGCTATATATACAGTGCAAAACAAGCTAAGCCCACATCCTGCTCCATCTGAAGAGACTGACCATAACCAAGTACATGAAAAAACTGTCCAACTATAGGATGTCATCAACATGGTGACATAAGATATCTCCTGTAAAAGCCTCCCCTGAGATTTGTGAATAAATGGACAAATCCCATTTCCTTAAAACTCTGGCCTGGAGACTGCAGAAGGACTCCAAGATTGCTGAATCAATGAAACTGAAAAACTCAGGTAGAGAATTCCATCCCTGAATTCTGATTGATTACCTTTCTCCTCCTCCTCACTTGGTTCCATGCAGCTTGGGAGTCACACAAAGGCATAGCCTGGGTCTCTCCCATGGTGGATGGAGTCTTTAGACTGACAGCAATGAGTTAGAACTCCATGCATGTACAGGCACCTAAGACCACAGAGACACAGGGTTGAACACATGCTGCTGAGGAGTGCTGCATACAAAAGGGACCCCAGCTGGGGGGAAGGGAGAGACCATGGTATTAAGGCTGATAAGAACTGTTCTTCTCTCAATCAGTCCAGTTTCAGTCAACTGTACAACCTAAAGGCAAAATGGACTTTTCAGTATTGACCCACCTTTCTGGATTGACACTATCTTGCTCCCTGGGACAGGATACCCTAAAGGGAAAAAACAGAGGCTGAAAAGCCTCACAGAATAAAGGCAGGTAGGTTAAACTGAACTACTCTAAGATAGGAAGGGTCCCAGAACTGGAAAGTGTAAGGAAAATGGGGCACTGAATAAGGGAGATAATTTAAACAAATTGTAGGAGCTGGAGAGAAACATCTTCATGAAAACAAACAGAGCAAGATTCCCATTTGGGAACAGAGGAGGTGAAACAATTGCACAAAAAAATTGGACTGTACGATTCCAATCTTAAAAATTGCATTTAGTTCTAATCTTAAAAAATGCACCAAATAACCAGAACATGAATAAGATGAAGAAGGAGAGCTGAGAAAATCTGAAGAAACATGCTAAAGTTCTAGAGCAAGTTAGAACAAATGTCAAAGAAGAAGCTTATCACAAAGCCAATCTACAATAAACTCTTCACATGAGAGACAAACATACCTTCAGAGTTAACCATCAAAAGAATCATATGCCTAGATATCAGCAAAAAAAATCACAAGCTATACTAAGAAACAGGAAGACATGGCTCAGTCACGGAAACAAATTAAAACTTCAGAAAAGAAACCCAAAATTGGAACAATCAAAGAAGTTCTAACAAATCTCCTAAAGCAATTCAAGGAGATGAAGGAAAATATGCAAAAAGAAATAAAGGATATTAAAGAAAAATTTCATGAGCATAAAGAAGAATTTGAAACTATTAAAAGGAATATAACAGAATTAAATATCTAGGGGAATAAATTTAACCAAGGATGTAAAGGACTTGGACACAGAAAATTACAAAACATTGCTAAAAGAAATCAAATACAACCTAAATTTATGGAAGGACATTCCATTTTCATTGATTGGAAGACTAAATATCGTTAAGATGTCAATTCTACCCAAAATGATTTACAGATTCAATACAATCTCAATCAAAATTCCAACAGAATTCTTTGCAGAAATGGAAAGGCCATCTATAAAATTTTATTTGGAAAATTAAGGCCCTGAAAAGCCAAAAATATCTTGAAAAAGAAGAAGGAAGTTGGAGGACTCAAACTTCCTGACTCTAAAATATATTACAAAGCTACAGTGGCCAGAACAGCACAGTACTGACACAAGGATAGATATATCAACCAATGAAATTGAATTGAGAGTTCAGAAATAGTCCCTCACAGCTATGACCAATTGATTTTTTCTTTATGGTAATTACATGATATTTTATTCAAAGAAATCAAATGTTCTTTGGAATATAAATCATATGAATTTTTAATAATTTTTATTGAAGTATATCATTCATACATGAACATGCATAAACAATAAGTGTATAGTATGGATTGTGAACTTACAAAACAAACGTGCATAACATCATACAAGGGTCTCATACATCACCCCTCCACCAACACCCTGCATTTTTGTGAAACACTTTTTACAAACTATGCAAGAACATCCTCAAAATATTACTACTAACTATAGTCCCTCTTATATTTGGTGTATTTTCCCTCAACCCACCTTATTTTTTAAAAATATATTTTTATTACAGACGTTGTGAACTTACAAAACAATCATGCACATGTGTAGAATTCCCATACAACACCCCATCACCAACGCACCACACTGTGGTGGAAAATTTGTTACAGATTATGAGATAATATCATCAGACTATTACCACTAACCAAAGTGCAAAGCATACGTATGGCACACTTTTTCCATACCCCTCCATTATCAACACAATACATCTTTGTCATTGATGCAAGAATGTTATAGTATTGCTGTTAACCACAGTTTATAGGTCACACCAGATGTAGTTTTCCCATGCTTTTCCACATTCCCACCACCCTGCAATAGTGATGTACATCTGCTCTAGCTCATAGAAGGACATTATTTCATCTGTACCATGAACCACAATTCTCATCCACCTCTGGGTTCACTGTGTTATTCGGTCCCTAGATTATTCTTTCGCTTTCTTTCAATTGACATTTACTTCCCCAGACTACCCTTTTCAGCCACAACCTCATTTATAAACCAGGGGCTACTCACTATAATGTGATACCATCAACTCTAACCATTTCCACACATTTACAGTCAAGTTAATTAAAACTTCTACACACATTAAGTATCAGTATTTCTTCTTAACCCTCCTCTTATCTCCTAATAACCTATACTCCAGGTTTTAACTCCATGTGTTTATTCTTCATATTTAATTCATATTAATGAGACCATGCAATATTTGTCCTTTTGTGTCTGGCTTACTTCGCTTAGTATAATGTCTTCAAGATTCATCCATGTTATCATATGTGTCCCAATTTCATTTCTTCTTACTGTGGCATACTATTCCATTGTATGTAGATACCACATTTTGTTTATCCATTCATTGGTTGATTTGGGTTGTTTCCTTCTTTCGGCAATTGTGAATAACATCACAATTAAAATCAGTGTGCAGATGTTTGTTTGTGTCATAGTTTTTAGTTCTTCTGGATATATTCTTAGTACAGGAATTGCTGCATCATATGGCAGTTCTATATGTAGCTTCCTGAGGCTATATGTAGCCAAACTGTCTTCCACAGAGGCTATGCCATTTTACAATCCCACCAACAGTGAAGGAGTGTTCCTATTTCTCTAAATCCTCTCCAGCACTTATTGTTGTCTGTGTTTTTAATAATGGCCACATTCTATGCAATGTTAGATGATATCTCATTGTGTTTTGATTTACATTTCCTTAATAGCTAGTGTGACCAGTTGATTTTTGAAAAGGCTGCCAATCTTCACAATTGGAATGAACGGCCTCTTCAACAAATGGTGCTGGGAAAACGGGATATTCATATGCAATAGAATGAAAGAAGGCCCCTGTCTCATGCCATACACAAAAATTAACTCAAAATGAATCAAAGACCTTAATATAAGAGCCAGGAATATAATACTCATAGAAGAAAATATAGGGAAGCATTTTCAGGATCTTATGATAGGCAACGGTTTCTCAAGACTTTATACCCAAAGCACAAGCAGTGAAAGAAAAAAATAGATAAATGGGGCCTCCTCAAAATTATAAATTTTTGAGCATTGAAGAACTTTGTCAAGAAAGTGAAAATATAGGCTACTTAATGGGGAAATTACTTGGAAACCACCTGTCCTCTAAGGGTTTAATATCCGGATTATATAAAGAAATCCTATGACACGACAATAAAAAAGACAAACAACCCAATTGAAAAATAGTCAAAAGACTTGATTAGACATTTCTCCAAAGATGATATACAAATCCCTAAAAAGCACATGAAAAGATGCTCAACATCATAGCTATTAGGGAAATGCAAATCAAAACCATAATGAGATATCATTTCACACCCATTAGAATGCCTATGATTTTAAAAAATTACAAGTGTTAGAAAGGATGTGGAGAAATAGGAACAATCATTCATTTCTGGTGGGAAGACATTTGGCAGTTCCTGAGGAAACTATGTATAGAATTACCATATGATTGGGTAATCCCGCTACTAGATATATACCCAAAATTGAAAGCAGGGATTCAAAACAGATATTTGCACACACATATCCATTCATAGTGGATTTATTAACAATTGCCAAAAGATGGAAGCAACCCAACTGTCCATCAACCAATGAATGAATAAATATAATGTGTTATATATACATACAATGGAATATCATTCAGCTGTAAACAGGAATGAAGTCCTGATATATGTGACAACATGAATGAACCTTGAGGACGTTATGCTGAGTGAAAGAAGCCATACACAAAAAGACAAGTATTATATGATCTCACTAATATGAATTATAATAAGCAAACTCATGGAGGTCAATTCAAGAATATAGGTTACCAGGGGATAGATTGGGAGTATAGAATGGGGAGCTGATGCTTAATTTGTGCAGATTTTCTATTTGCATTTATTGTAAAGGTTTTGAAATGCATGGTGGTGATGGTAGCACATTATTGTGAGTGTATTCATCAGTGCTGAATTATGTATGTAGATGTGGTTGAAAGGGGAAGGTTGGGGTCATATATGTTACTAGAATGAAAGTTAGAAGTGAAAACATGGGACTGTATAACACAGGAACCCTGTTGTGGATGATGGACTGGGGTTGCTATTACAAGCAAAAGAATGTTCTTTCATGAATCATAGCAAATGTACAACATTATTACAAGATGTTAGTAATAGGGTGGTATATGGGAAAATAACTGAATGAAAACTATGGACTATAGTTACTAGTACTGTTTTAATATTCTTTCAAAAATTGTAACAAAGGTACCACACTAATGCAAAGTGTCAACAATAGGGGAGTATATGTGAATGTTGTATTTTTTACATGACTTTTCTGTAAACCTACATATTCTCTAATTTAAAAAGTTATGAAAAAAAAACTGTCCAACTATCAGTAGTGATAAATGCTATGAACGAAATAAACAGATGCTTAAATTTAAATAATGAAGTGTGGTATCCTGTTGGATGATTATAGAAGGTCTCTTTGAGGTGATGTTTGAGCTGAGATGAAGTATGTGAATCAAACTATGTGATGCAGGGAAAGAATATTTTATTTAGAGGGAAAAGCATGTGCAAATATGGGAAAAAGTGGTTTATTCAAGGAATTTATACAAGGCAATCCATCTGCAAGATAGTGAGCCAGAGGTTTAGTGGTTGGTGATAAATTTGGGCAGGTAGGGCATATCCAGATATGTAGCAACAAGATTGACAATCATGGGAACAATTAGAGTGAGTGATAAAAGCCAAATTATAATTTTCAATTATATACCAAAATTATGTGAAGGTGACCTTTTGGGAAATTAACCCGAGAAAATTTAGAGAGTCTTTAATCTATTACATGACCTATAAGCTTTGACTATATAACAAGAATGAAAATATATTTTTTTAAAGATTTATTTATTTATTTATCCCCCCCCTTGCTGCTTGTGTTTTACTGTGTCCATTCGCTGTGTGTTTCTTCCGTGTCTGCTTATCTCCCCCTTGCTGTGAGGTCCTGCTGCATCAGCCCACCACGCCGCACGGGCCGGCCTGCTCTCACAAGGAGGCCCCGGGAAGGGAACCTGTGGCCTCCCATATGGTAAACGGGAGCTCTATCCATTGAGCCACACCCGCTTCCAAGAATGAAAATATTTTAGTTTTGATTGCATAATATCTCACAGAGTCAAAACGAAGCTTATGCTATCCTCAGCTTCCTCTAAAGCTTTCAGATTGGTCTAAAATAGTAGCCTTGCTTGGTCCTTTTTTCATTCCAAATTTCTTTCTCTGGGAATTGACATTCAGTTGTCATCTTTGCTTCTGAAATAAATTCTGAATTCAGGGTCAGCAGAGATGTCATTTTTAACAACATAGTCTATCTCAAATGGAAATTCTGTGTATCTCTTGGGTTAATTGCTTCAAAAAGAGAGAGAAAGAAAATGAGATATTCCAATAATATTGAGTGGCTATATGTGCATTTTTGTGGAGTGTGCTTAACTCCTCCTTTGGGAATTCATTTCCCAGGGAGCAAGAAATCCATCTCCTCTTTGAGATCGCAGAGATGCCGGTAAGGACAGAAGCCAAATGCACATACTGAAACCACTCCTCACTCTTACTCTCCTGGGGACATCATGGTAGCCATTTGCACACTTTCTTTTACACAGTTCAACTGCTTAGATATGCCTGCCTGGAAGGAAATCTTGAGTGCTCTAGATCTTCACTACTCTTTAACAGCATGTTGAGGAGTTGGCAAGCCTGTCTTCTGGCCAGAACTTCTCCAATTTTGAGAGAAGGATTTTCACTCTTAATTGAGAACTAGAGTTAAATACAGGAAATGTTGGGGAAATGTATATTCCAAATCCCAGAAAGTTGCTCATGCTGCATCCTTCAGAAAAACCAGAAATTCAAAATTTGCACTGAGCGTCACACATAAAATGAGGCCCTCAAGTTAAACCATTACGCAGCAGCTAACTATTACGGTTCTCACTCTAAACTTTTGCTTAATATCAAAAATCCTCCCAAGAAAGAAATCATTTTCAGTCCATTAACTTGTAAGGTATGACATCTGTTCTGGATTAGAGTCTTGTGTTCTTTCTCAGTTTTCAGTGGTAAGATTGAATAAGATTTTTATTAGTTTCATATATTATTTTTTGCATTCCACTCAGAGCATATATGATATGTACTATGTAATATATGGTATATATGTATGTGCAGAGACCCTTAATGGTCCCATTTCAATCCTAAACTTTTATGTAGGCCTGGTGTCTGAATATGTCTGTCAAATACATTGGTGGAACCACAGGGAGTATTCACAAATTAGAATTTATATTTTGGCTGAAAACCATTTGGTTTTCTCATCACTGATGGAAAGAAACTCTGATGGGGAAGAAAGTATGTTGTCAATTTCCATGTCCAGTCTGAGGGACTCCTATCTGGATGCTAAGTCCTTGTTTTCAGCAAAGATTCTCCAGGGCACAGGGGTAGGGCTGCATTGCTTTGGTACCCAAGTGATAGTATTGGACACATGGGACTGGGAAGAGGAAGTCATCCCCAGTTTAGCAAGCTGACAGTACAATGAGGCCTTCATGTAAGCTTTGTCACTGCATTGTGCTGTGGATGATCTGCCTATTTCCCTAGGCCTATCCCAAATATTTCCAGATGATGTGGATTGCTCCCTGCAGGAAGACATGGATGGCTTCTTGTGTCCTACTCTGAGGCTGTTATCTTCTTTCTGAAGCATGCATCCTTGCCCTCATTGGGGTAATTCTGACATGCACTTCACCCCAATTTTCAGAGGATCCTCAGGGAGAGTGTGGCCCAGTTGCTCACTCATTACAGCATACTACTGTAATATATACTCCTTACACTCCTGCAGCAGAACACACTCACTATGTCCCCTTTAATGGCTTCCTATCTTCCATCTCACTTCTACACTTCCTCCTTATGCTTCCTGAAATCAACTTCCATATAAACTCATTGCAGTCATATTCTTGTCTCAGATTTTTTGGAGGAATTCAAAATAGGATCTTTACCCCAAAGTTATAATCTCTACAAGCATCAGAAGACAGCCCTTGGCAAGATATCTTCTTTCTCATGGACTGCATGTGGTGGCAGTGACAATGATAGACAGTGGGCATCAATGGGAGATATGCCATAGTGGAACAAAAGTGAAGGAAAGATTCAAGAGCATGTATGAGACTACCTTTAGTTAGTTATAGGAATATTATGGCGAGGTGATATTTTACCGAAGTGAGGCTTACCTATGCATGTATGCTGGATACTTTCATCACTTTTCAGGCTAGTTCAATCTATAGTCTACACCTATGAGTTCCGAATAGATTTCAGATACATTATATGCATTTCTCTTATTTCTTTAATGGCTTTTAAATGTTATATCTTCTGTAGTGTGAGAAAAGCCCACTACACAAAGCATTTTTAATCTCCTGTGTTTTCTTCTTATATATTGTGTTTTTATATTTTATCCTTCTATTTTTATCTAGCTATAATGTTCCATATTGTAAAGAGTTGGGCAGTGATCCACCTTCCTACTCTCTAAAAAAGTGTCTGACCTATTATTCCAAAAGGCTTTATGAATAATTCATCTTTTTCTACTCATTTCAAAGAACTTATTTTTACTGATTATAATAAGCCTTCATTTGTATTTGAGTCTACTCATAGTCTTTCTATTATATTCCATTAAGTTTTCCCTCAACAAATTCAACAGTACTAAACTGTTATTATTATTTATAAATCTCTAAGAGATTCCAGTATTTTAAACAGAATTATTAATAGAGATTCTCAGGTCACAGTCTAAGATATTTAAGTTCTGATTATTTTAAAGTATACCTTTAATGGATAGTGTAAAAATAAAATTATTTTTATTTAATGAGATTTCACAATTAGCTTTAAATTAATCTGTACTGAGTTTTGGATTCCATAATTTAGGAGAGTATTATTATGGTGGTTTGAAGATGTGTGTACTCCCGATCAACACTTTCCTAAGTTATTCCATTCCTGTGGATTTGAGCCCATTGTAAGTAGGAACTTTGGTGAGATTACTTCAGTTAAGAAGGCTTGGCCCACCTCAGTCAGAATGGATCTTAATCCTATTACTGGAGACCTTTTTAAACAGAAATTCAGGAAGAGTGAGGGAAAGCCATCGGAAGTAAGATGAAATCAATGAAACTCAGAAAAGAAAAGAGAGACCAAGAGAGGCTGCCAAGTGCCTAGACTTGCAACAAGCTAAGGACCAAAGATTGCTAGCAGTCAGCCCCAGAATGCCACAGTCTTCAGGAAGAAAGCATTGCTTTGATGATGCCTTGATTTAGACTTTCTTTTAGCCTCAAAACAGTGAACAAATAAATTCCCATTGTTTAACCTGACCCATTTTATGATATTTACTTGAGCAGCCTAGGAAACTAAAACAATGATCATGTTCCTTTAGTTTTTCCAGATTAACTCTCAAGTTCTTATAAGATTGAAGTCAAAATGCTCTAGACTTACAGCCAACTGAGATTGAAGGCAGCCCAATGTTTATTGGCATCTCTCTTGAAGTATTAGTCTGATCATAACAGCAATTCACAAATCTCACTCCACTTATCTAATACAAGGGAAATAAGGCCACACAACACAAAAGTTCTCTGAGAATTTTAAGATGTTGCATTTGGATGCATGGAATGCATCAGCTTATTTAACCTGTTTCTGTGTATCCTACAACTCTGATTCCTAAGCACCTTCCTACCAAATCATCTGCAGTTTCAAGAACTTGTTGGCTTCTTCCAGAAATCAACATTTTGGATGAGCTCTGAATTATGCAATCAGTCATTTCTTTTCAGGAAATCAATTAGATCCCCTCTATTTCTGAAAAATTACTAAATAAAACATACAAAAATTATATTTCCCCATATTCCAACAAATACATAAAGCTTTATTTATAATAATTTTGATGATAATATTTGCATAGTATTAGTATTAAAATTATATACTTTAGGCAGTGTTTACTTTGGCAGTCAATAACATCCTGCTAAGATGTGCATAAACATAACCTCTGGAATGACCTCCTGACTCACTGTGAAGTCTCTTAGCCATATAAACTCATTGTCTTTACCCTTTCTCCCTTTTTGTTCAAGGTCTTTTTCCAGTTGCATTGCTAGTTGGTGGTTTGTAGTAATTTCTTGGTACCCAGGAGGCTCATCCCCAGGAGTCATGTCCCATGCTGGGGAGAAGGTAATGCATTTATATGCTGAGTAAATATTGCCTCAAATAGCAGGGCTCCTGAGGGCTCTGGAGACATTCAGACACTATGAGCAGGGCAGACAGCTCAGGAGTTTGATGCCCTGCCAGTGGGCCCTACTTTGGAATTATGCTCCCCAGTGTGGCAGTTGGACTCAGCTATGGTTTCTCTACACATGGCTCTTCTGCCCCTTCTATTTGAACCTACAGTTAGTACTAGAGTTGATAGGTGTATGTCCTAGAGACTTAAATCTTTGGGCTGTCCATGTACCAGTTGGGCCATGCATCTGAACACAGTTGCAGCACCTACTCTGCAGTTCATTGGACTAACTTAGGAAAACTAACAAAGAGATGATGATGGACAATGACCATCCCAAGGAACAGAGAGTGCCTGTAACTGCAAGCAAGAGAGGCCCATTCATCTGCCCCTTGGGATCAAAGCACCATCTCAACTAGATGCAGAGTGGACATCACCATCCCAGAGTACTTAGGATTGGGGAATGAACAATGGACTAGAGAAGACTTACTGTTATTCTACTATGGACTTATTGTGATTCTACAAAGGAAGAACATGTATTATTGATGTGGATGCAGTGGCCACTGGAGGCTCTGAGGGGAGGGAAAGGGAAAAATAGGTGTAATTTGGGGGCATTTTTGGGACTTGGGAATTGTCCTGAGTGACATTGCAATGACAGATACAGTCCATTATATAACTTGTAATAACTTACAAAACTATGTGGGAGAGATTGATTGTAAACTATATTGTAAACTATAATCCATGCTTAGTGGCAATGCTCCACAACGTGTTCATCAATTGTAACAATTGTACCACACTAATGAAGGGTGTTGTTAATGTGGGAAAATGTAGGAGGGCTAGGGAGTAAGGTATATAGGAATCCCCTACATTTTTTATGTAGCATTTATGTAATCTAAGTATCTTTTTAAAAAATAAAAAATGTATATTTAAAAACTTATATTCTTGAATTATGTATTCAATTTTTGTATAAATGTATATGACTTCTGATGTTTGGTGACAAGAGATAAATATCACAAATGAGAGATGGATCCATCTACCTATGAAATGTAAAGTCTAAGTTTACCTATATTACTTGTGCTTCAATACTATAGCTTCAAATATAATCACACACATACTTAATGTTAATATTAATGTGTATACATACATCATTTGTTTTGTCCTTTTTTTCATCTTTTCTTATTGAGCAAGAACTAAGACCTTAAATGGCTTTGAAATCTATTCCTATTGGTATCAGAATGCCAAAATTTATTAAATAAGTTTCTTCTTTGTTATTTTTCCTGCCCCCATCTTTCTCCCTGATCTTGACATTCCCTGGTCAAGTCATCCTGTATCCACCTGCCCCCCCACCATCAAATCTACACTCTGTGAAAAATGTGAAAGCATATAAATGTTTGAAAAAAAAATCACGATTTGAAAATTTAATGATGTAAACAAGAGTGTACATGTTTCTGATATTTAACATTTCTAATGAATTATTACGGAGTTCAGTCATTTTTTTTTTCTTGCTTGGTGTACCAAGCTGCCTTGGTACATAAAAGAAGCTGCCTATTATGCAGAGTGAATAGAGAAATCCATTTCCAGCTTCTCTTGACAGCTGGTTTGTGTACCACTGAGTCAAAGACATACAGGTAAACAAAGATCATGAGAAGCCCAGCTCAAAAAAACAACTGGAAGCCTTTAGAAAATAGTGAGAGAATTAGAACCTACAGACCCTATAACCTCTGCTATCCCTACTGCCATCAATTCCATTTTTCTAATCATACTCCATCTTCCGAAAAAAGCCATATTTTCTCTGAGTTAGAGAGATCATTTCCCTGTCACACTTGTTCTGTCCTCCCTAGAGCAGGAAGTGCTACAATGTGTGTGACCAAGTTTTAATATACTGCTTGTTAAAAAAAATAATTTCAACCTTGACCTCTGACTTGAACGTACACTGCTTTAATAATTAATATTTCTCTAGATCTTAAACCAGAAGCTACATATCTAATATTCACTTAGTAATATTCACCTTGGTAACATACATATGTGCCGTATTAGCAATTATTTTTGTTTGATGTGTTATAACCACAACCAGCATCAAATCAGAACCCATAAACCAAGAAATTATTTTGATACTTGGCTGTTAGCTGAGTGCTAAGAATGCTAAGGTACATAACTAGCAAAATCAACCAGACGCTGAAGTTGCATTTAAAAACAAGTTCTGTCTCAGTAAGAAGAAGAAGAAAAAAAGGCACCACATATATTAATGCCCTTCTTGGAAGATGAGTTCATCCTATCTAATATGCATTAAAAATAATCTACTCATTTGATGAAAGGTTTGTGAGGCATGAATAAAAGGGTCAGGCTGCTTGTCTACAGCAGCAATTAACAGAATCACACAAAGCCTATTTCAGTGGCCTATTTTCTCAGACCAGCCATCACTGTAATTATCCACATTAGAGGAAATTTCTGAGCTCCAGGAGAGGTACGAAGTCAAAGGGAGCTGAAATTCACTCTGGGGAATTTAACTGTTTGGCTTTAATAATTCCCAACAAATAATCCCTAAGGTATCAAAAGAAATCATTCCTTCTACTCTTGGTAAGGAATCACCATTTTGTGCTGCACTGGCATCACCGCATAGGTGATTTCACAAAGTCACTTCTGCATTTTGAGGCAGCCTGCCTGAAGGGAATACGCAAATCATGTTCTCGGTAAAGGAGGAATTATTTTGTCCAGGCTGTGAGCATGGGCATGGGCCAAAGGATGAAGCTCTCTGTACATATTTTCATAAAGAAGGTACATATCAGAGAGGTAAACACTGATTCACAGGCTTGCAGGTTCAATGTTTAAAAGGAAACTCTCTCCCAGCCTTATGGATGGTTTTCTCATTGTGGTTAAATGTTACAGCTAAGGGGAAGAAAAGTTATTGTTCATTCACAAAAATAATGAATGTTTTCTTCATTTATGTTGATATAGTATGTGTGTGTGTGTATACACACACACATACACAAACCTATCACATGGCCTGGTAAATGGCATATATAAATTTGTATATAAATACACTAGCCATGATATTGATATATATGTATGTGTGTATATATATATATATATGTATGTGTATATATGTATATATATATGTGTATATATTTATATGTATATATCTATATTATCTATCAATTATCTATCATCTCTCTTCCATCTATCTCTATAAATCTATGATTTCATATGGGAAACTTTTATAAGTAGTTGAAGAATATAAAAAAATGTAGAGGAGTTTTATACGCATTCATATGTGTATGTGCCAGTGTGTGTTATATGTACAATTTTCCTGTTGATATCCCATCCCTCCATTAACTTCATTATAGTGGCTCAGCAACAATGAACACTGAGACTGCCCTTATTAAACCAGTAAAGGAGATCAATCTTGTTTTAGATTAGATTGTTAGATTTAGATGGGCTTTTCCCAGGTATTTTAGGTCAGCAATAGAAAAGGCTAAGATGGAGAAAGATTTTTCATTGTTTCTGTTATATGTATAATGGAATGAAATATACTTGTGACTAATTTCAACTAGATTTCAATTGGTATTTATGTAGGAGACACTGGCAAGAAACTTGTCTGCTAAGAATGCACTAAGTGGGGATCAGCCCCGACAGTTTAAAGTCCTTTAAGTCCTTTGAAAATCTGATTCCCAGACTTATCTTTAAAATGCAGAAGGAACACCCCCACTCTCCACCACACCCCTCCACCAAACTATAATATATTTCAAGTATCACTGAGTTTCATAGCATGAGAATTGACCAAAAGATTGAGAAAGAGTTGCTCGAGTCTTTTCTCCCTATTCATGATAGCCTGAAGGTGGCTTTTTTATAGAAAGTGAAGGTTGATTAAGTGGTAATGAAGGCAGGGAAGATAATAATGGCTATCCACATGTTGCTGAAATTACAGTGGTTATCATATCTAACAGATCCTATGCATAATGTAAGCTCCTGTACACTGTGGGTGGTTTATTTTGAGATGTGAATTGGTCTCCTCTTTGATTATCAGTGGTAATAGATGTTGAAAGATAAAATTCTGTCACAGACAAGGGAGTAACAATTGTGCATCTCTACAAAGTTGATGATTTTTCAGAATGCCATGACTGTTGCTGCTGTGTGTATCCATTATCAATATGATACCCCTGTCACATTTACAAACGGAAGATTTCATGGGAAAACATGAGTGAAGAGAGTTCAGAGATAGAGGTTTCCCCGATTTCCAAAGCCCATTTATATGGCCAAGGACCCGATGAATTTTTTGTTGTAGTTACTATTCCCATGATCAGATTTACCTGATTTTGTGTAGAACCTAATGCAATTTATTTTTTCCCTTTCACCAACATTCTCTGCTTAGTTGGCCATTAAAATCTTTCCAATATATACCCACCCACCCACACACCTGCACACACAGAAATAATTTGCATATACTCTGATCATTTCAACTCTCCTAATGCCCAAGTTAGATCAGTGCAGTACTGATTAAATCATGATATCAATATTATGAGGACAGGGGCAATGAGCACATCAGCCTTACTGGAATTAATCTAGGCATCATAGTTTTGATGAGCATGTTT